>JAZKJV010006551.1:0-208466 GCA_037367405.1 Ottelia alismoides | reverse complement strand
TATGCTTCGAATGGCGTTATATTCTGCACGTCCTTCGTTGGAGAGATATTTAAAAGATGCACCGCCGTATTTACTGCCTCAGCCCAAAAATCATTCGGGAGATTTTTTCGCTAAGCATGCTTCTAGCCATTTCCACCACTGTTCGGTTCTTTCGCTCGGCGACACCATTTTGTTGTGTAGTTTTTCTCACCGTTAACTGCCTGCGAATACCATTCTGCTTACAAAAATCATCAAAAACATTAGAACAAAATTATCCCCCACGATCTGTTCGCAAACATTTCAATATATGCCCGTTGTCTTTCTCTGCAAAGACCCTGAATTCATCAAATTTTTTGAAAGCCTCTGATTTTTCTGTATGAAAGAAGACCAAATTCATACGTGAAAAATCATCTGTAAATAATAGAAAATTTATCTCCCATTCAAAGAAGGCGTTCTCATCGGGCCACATATATCTGCATGCACTAACTCAAGGGGTTTATTTGCTCTCCATGATTTTTCCAGAGGAAACGATTTTTGATGTTGCTTCCCATATACACACCCTTCACAAACATCATTTTCTATGGAAATTTTAGGCAACCCATACACCATTCTTTTGTTATTCAATAGCTGCAAGCCATTGAAATTCAAGTGCCCATATCTTAGATGCCAAATCAATGATTCATCTTTTACATTAGCAACCAAGGCACAATCATCGAAGCTCGAAATATCCAATGGGAACATTTTGTTTTTAGCCATATTAGTAATAATATGGACTTTGTCTGAAAAAATTCTTCGGATTTCACATTTGCCATTGTGAAATAAAACTATATACCCCTTGCTAATTAACTGACCAACACTTAGCAAGCTATGCGCTAAACCAGGTATATAGTAAACATTGGAAATTGTTCTTTCCATACCTGATTTTGTGTTAACAACAATTGTTCCCATGCCTTCAATCTGGCACACATTTATCATCTCCAACTCCAAGTCGAACTTGTAACTTTACCGACTCATCCAAACTTCTGAAAAGATATCTTTGACCTGTCATATGATTGCTACAACCGCTGTCTGGATACCAAACGTTAGCAAAATTTTCCGGTGGAGTCACATGTGCAAGAAATAAATTCCCATCATCCTCTTTCCTTTCAACAAAGTTAGTTTGCCTTTTTGTCTTTTCCCAACAATACGCCTCTGTGTGTCCATTTTTTTTACAAAAATAGCACTGCTTATTCTTATAAGAATTTTGTCCAGATTCTAACCTTTGGTTATTGAAATCTGATCTCCCACTACCACGCCCACGTTTGCGGTATGCGCCTCGACCTCTGCCTCTGCCTCTGCTTGCATGCTTGAATCCGGAAGATGCTTCGTTGCCCCTTTGCTTGCCAGAAATATCCTCCTTAGCTCGAAAAGCTTGCTCGATATTTTTCTCAACAAACCTGCTCAATCTAACTTTATGTGCTAATAGTGAACCCATCAACTCATTAATGGAATAATGGTCCTTGTCTTTCTACTCTTCGATAACGGTAACAACATGATCAAATTTTCGAGGCAAACTACGTAATATTTTTTCTACTACTTTTTATCTGCAATATCTTCTCCAAATGTTTTCATTTGATTGACAGTAGTAGAAACACTTGTAAAAAAATCTTGCACTGTCTCATTATCTTTCATAAGTAAGGTTTCGAATTCTCTACGGAGAGTTTGAAGTTTTACCGTAGTTACCTTACTATCTCCATGGTATGCTTCCCTCAAAATATTCCAAGCATCATTGGGCTTCGCTGCTCCCGCAATCCGAGGGAAAATACTGTCTGTCATAGCCTGCTGCAGAACAAGTAATGCCTTCGCGTCCTTCTTTCGCATTTCTTTCAACTCACTTGTTGCTTTCTCCGTAGCTTTCTCCATGGCCTTCGCAGTCTGTTTCTCATCTGGAAAACCATTTTCAACTAGATCTCAAAGATCTTGAGATATGAAGAAAGTCTTCATCTTAATGCACCAAAATTCATAATTTTCACCATTGAAAATAGGCACCAATGTATGTGATAAATTAATGGTATTTAAATTCAGAATACCATTACCACCTGACATTGCAAATCACCTGCGAGATAACCTTCTATGAGGAGAGATGTCGCGGCTCTGAAAATGCCTCGAGATAATCTGCCGTAGCCTCGAGATACACCCGGAATTGCAACCTAGATCTGATACTAGAAATGTTAGAAAAAACACAAATATTTGGGGCACTCACTAAAAATCTCACAAAGAGATGGCACAAATAAAAAACTTGCAACTCTATTAACGATGGAAATGAGAACAAAAAAAAACTTTTAACGCACACAACACTCACACCACACACTTAAATAACAATTCGGATTCTAAAATAGAATCCCAAACTTCCCACTACGTACAACTCTTCCTACAATGCACACCACATCCCACTTACACAAAACATGGCCCACTACTTGAAACTTGACAAACAAGCAAATAAGATTTAAAACAAAAATAACAGACAACCAAAAATAGAAAAAGAGAGCCTTTTTGCATCAATTTTTAATAGGAAGTGGTCCACACGTACAGGTGGTCTCCAGCGCGACTGAGGAAGCACTAGGAGCTCAGACGGCTCCGGACCACCTGGAGCTGCTCCAGGTGTTCACCACGGTTCCAGGGGCTTCCTTGAGGCATTTAACCTGCACCAAACAAATCCCATGCTCGAGGCAAAACGTCTCGGCCGCCCAATGAAACTGATAGGCGAAAGGGGGATGAAATGGCGAACCTCCGGCGAAGGGTTGGGGAGCGAGGTTCGAATCGCCTAATCCACGAAGGGTCAGGGTTGACACACACAGTGGAATCGATGGAGCAGATGAAGGGGAGTTAAATGGAGTGTGATTCAAGGTGGAAGAACAGATGGGGCACGATGATTTGACCTGGAGCTCCATCTCCAGGCGATCCGAGAATTTTCAAAATTAAGCAGAATGATGCCATTAAACTTGAAATTAAAAGCGAGAAATGAAAAGAGGGCTCAGGAGTTACCTAAGGACGGAGGATAAGGCGTCGATTAGGTCCAAGGACCAAAGAGGTGAAACTAGTCAGCGATGCTCCTCCGATGATGGAGGGGATCAACTTATCTGACGACCCTCGTTGCAAATCCGTTTAACCCGATGTTGTCGCCAATGGGAAGAGGTTGGAATGGATATGAGGGGATAAGGACTTCGGGAGAGCGATCAAACTTGGCGGTATAACAGAGGAGGTAGTTAAATATGTTGGACGAGGGGGCTAGTTACAAGATGGATCTTGTTCGACTCGATGAAGATCATAAGAACTTAAAGATCCGACGAGAATCACGGAAGTCAGGGCTTCAGAAGACGTTCAAGATGCGAGGCAAAGTGATCATTAGAGATTTCGGGAAAAAGGAGAGAAGCGAGGGACTTGAGGTGTCATACGAGTCAGAGT
This sequence comes from Ottelia alismoides, assembly GCA_037367405.1. Classification (NCBI taxonomy): domain Eukaryota; kingdom Viridiplantae; phylum Streptophyta; class Magnoliopsida; order Alismatales; family Hydrocharitaceae; genus Ottelia; species Ottelia alismoides. Next base: position 205,043 of record JAZKJV010006551.1, on the reverse strand, counting down.
GAGGCAGAGGGTCCAAGGTCGAAATGATTTATTAATTTGATAAAAAATAACACATGATTTTATTATTTTTTGGTGAAAAATTGAGAAATATTTGTAATTTTCTATAGTATTTTATCCCTATATATATTTATTTTTTCGAGGCTTTTTATTATGAGTTAATATTTACAAGTATAAACATAGGTATATATACATGTATTGTGGTTATTTTTTTATTTTGTATTTTTACATTTTATTATTTTATACATGTGTTTTTTATATTTTTGATTTATTTTAATACACATTTAGGTGTTTTTATTGTTTTTTTCTGAGTCTATATGCACATTTAATTAATTATATACATGTATATCATAGATTTATATAGGTATACTTTACCTATTTATTTAAATAACTTATTTATTTTGATTTTATTTTAATAGTTTTATTTTATTGTAATTATGTACATATGTGTTAAATAATATATACAATTTTACAAAAATAAAAGAATTTGAAGAGTAAAAGGAATAAATATATTGAATAAAATATACATGTATAGTGCACCATGAGGACCAAAAACCTAATTTTGCATCTTAACTCCAAATTGAATGAAACCACCTTCATTAAATTGCTTGTTAAAAGTTATATACAACTAAAGATGATTTTGATTTATTTTGATACAATATTGAGAAGATACATGCCTGTAAAGTTTTTATTTTGGCTTTTTATTTGTGTCCTAGGCACACTATGTATTATTTTTATGTGAAATCAATTTTGTATTTTTCTTTGTATTTTTATCTACGTTATTCATGTTGAGGCTTTTATTATTTGAGATGCAAAAATAATAAAATAAAATAGGTGCCAAAAATCAATTTATTTGGTGATATAAATTAGGGTTTTTGTATTTTCTGTATAATTACTTTGCCCTTCCTTGTCGACCAAGTCATCAAGATGACTGGGTCTCGAGGTCTAGGGTCATTCCATACCTATGGTATCTCATTTCTTTTTCTTTTTTCCTTTATTCTTTTTTTAGATTTATATACATAATTATACAATTTTTTTATACACTAATTTGTACAATTTACAATGTTTATTTTGACAAATTAATGATATATACATGCATTTAGCTTGGGATTTAAGGCCAAAATGTATGAATAAAGGTGACGAAATGGAGATTCATCATGTATTTCGTCATGAGCGTGTGTATGGTGAAAATGGGTGGCGCATGCTAAGGCGCTTGTTGAGAGTTGGATCTTGTAATTTCTCGCTTTCTTTACATCTGTTTTAGGCTTGTAATTTTTTAAGGTGATTAATAGTGAAGTTTTTGGGCACACACTTATACGGTGGAGGTCCTTTTTTCTTTAAAAAAACTTGATGATATCTTTATCCACCACCTTCTAAAACCATCAGGTGCAGATGACCCATCCACATTAATCTTGTATACTACAACACCCACCTCCTGAGGCTCAAAGCCCCTGACAAGACTCTTTTCCTACCCTATGATAGTCTAGACACCCCCAACTGAACCACCACCATCTACATGTGTTCCCTCCCTTGCTTAACTAGCGAATGTGACCAACCACCACCTTTTTGGCCTCCCAATCTTCCTGAACCCGATCGTCCCCAATCATAATGGAGTGAATAAAATTCCTTATCCTTCTACTACTAGCTATGACATGGAAGAACTTCGTGTTCACGTCTCCCTTCCTCAATCTCGTCTGCCTTGAGCTCTGCCTCCATTTCGCCTCACATTTCTTGTACTCTGTCATCGGCATCTTATGTAAACCCTTCATTCATCCAAATCGCTACCGGTGTTGCAGAAGTAGGTATTCAGTTTTCAGTCGGGGGTTCACTGAATAAAGAATATTCGGTATTCAAGAGAATATTGAGAATTATTCGGTTATGCATTTTTAATCATTTTAAATATAAAAATTATATCTAATATATATATTCTTATATATTTATACATATATGGTCATCAATCAATAAGAGTCCAAGATAAAAGTACCAATTAACAAGTTAGATATACTGAGCTTTAACAATAGTAGTGATACCGGGATAAATGAGAACTTTAAAAATAAAAAATAAGAAATCAACAATTTGTTGCAATATTCGGCCGAATACCTGAATATTCGAGAATATTCGGGTTAGACCGAATATTGACCGAGTGGCAATATTCTATTCGGTCACCCCACAGAATAAGAATATTCGGCCGAATATTCGGTCTGTTCGGCTGAATATTGCAACAGTGCTCACTACTCAGATCTCTATCATCCTCCAACATGTCGAGCTTGACAATCTTCTTTTAGCACGCACATTGCTGTCTCTGCTACCTCAGAGCACATATATCTTTCCTGAAAGAACTCGACAATCTTCTGTGAGCCAACAGCTTTGTTGATAGTCTCCTCGCCGCTCACACCTCAACCTGACAGCTATTGGGAACTGGGTGCTATGTCAAGGTCAGGGAGGCAACTGGTAGCTTGGAGAACGTATGAAATTAATCTGGATTTGTCTTTGTTAGCTGGATTGAGGTGTGACTGTGTGAGACTGATGGAGGAATAGGGTCTTATGGTTAGAGATCAACCGGTTTTGAATGCAACAATGCTATCTAAGTTGGTGTTGAAGCTGTTGGTGAATGCTGATAATTTCTTCAACAGGGTTGTCTTTTCTTGTTTTTTTGATCTTAAAACGGGTGAACCCCCCCTTTCAGGGGTCACTGCCGAGATATTCCATTAAAAAAGAAAATAAGGGTACATTACCGTGAACTCCATAAGCGTAGAGCGCGTTACGGTGTGAAATTACATTTTCATAATAAAACCTCTGATTGTTGAAAATCAAATCATTCCTTGCCATCCAGATTGCCCATAGAACCGCAAAGGCCTTCGAGCAGAGTTGCCTCCAAACCTCCGTATGGATCTCCAGAATGCCGCCGTCCCCTCGCCCCACCCATTGAATGCCGGCCCCCGCCCATACTCTTTCTGACTCCGGGCATTTAAAAATCAAATGTTCCGCATCCTCTTCCATCCCCTCACACCTGTCACACATCGAGTTCTCATCGCCAAGAATCCACCCCCTCCGTGCCTTGTCCCATAGCTGCCCTTTTTCTGAAGCACCACACAAAATCTTGACTCTGTTTGCTATCTTTGAGGCCCAAATAAATTTGACATCCGCGCAAAGGTCAAAATCTTGCTCCTCCGTCCCTCTCCTCAGCTCCTCGTACGCCTTTTTAACGGAGAATCGAGTATCTCTCCATGCAAAGTGGTCCACGTCCGACGAGAACTCCCTCTGTTCCGGCAACTCGGCTAGCATTTTGAGATAATCTTTTGTTCTTTGGTCTGACAGCTCATTCTGGAACTGCAGTGCCCAGGTCCCATCCACGGCCATCTGGAAGAGTGTGCCCTCCTTGTCTTTTCTTGTTATGGACGGGTAATGGATTTGAGTATGTTAGAATCCATATTCGCTAGTCCCTTTTCACGCAGGACATCACTACGGTCATTCTGCAGATTCTGCATCTCTTCAGCAGGGAGCTTGGAGATGGTAATCATATCTTATCCTGGTTAGATGTTTGATTATTTGGGGAGATTGTTCCCGAGCTGATTGATCTCGCTACTGACCTTAGTGCTTCTGTGGCTGATTGTTACTTGTTAGTCTTGGCCCTCTGTTGGTCTTCATGTCTGGGAACCTACTTGAAGCTCTTCCCTTTCAGGCTTTTGATGTGACAGATTCTTGTAGCTCCTCTATGTGATCGTTGGGTAGACTTCAATGGATTCTTGCTGAAACTGTTGGGTGTAGGCCGGAGGCATATTCTCTGTTTCTGCTGCTTGTAGAAAATTACTCGCCGATTTCCCAACTTGATCATTTGCTTTTGAGGGATTGTTGATGTACTTAGAAGACTAACGCTTTAACTAAGGTTAATGTGCTACTGTGGTTTCTCAGGAGAGGAAGACTAGTCACCAAATTTATAGACAACATGGGGCACTATAAATTGGCACTAGCTGCCCTTTTCGATCAGTTAATCAGGTGGATGTGGAGCTCTTTTCTTTTTCCATCCATTCTCTAGACAAGTTGGCTATGAAGTTGGTAAATCTTGGCTGGATACTACTTCTCTGATTGCATTTTGCTTTACGTTTAGGCATTTAGTATAGATGGGTCGAGACGGTCAATCAAAGGAGCGTGGCATGTGCCTGCCTCTTTATGGTGAATCTAGTGATATGTACCCCATGGCTTCAAAGATATGACGTCTTCTGTAAGGGCTGATCATATGTTGAACATGTGTCACATCCTATTTCTTTCCTATTATTAGGGCTCTTTGGGAAGCTTGTAGCATTGGCATCTAAGTTGCACTCAGCCTTCATCTTGAACAAAATTTCAGATAATCACAAAACCTGCATGGTTGTACTTGTACTATGGCTTGTTCTTGGGGTTAAAAAATAATTTGGAATAATGGAATGTGAATCCTAATCCTGAATGAGAGGAAGGGGTTGGAATGGGAGTGCATAAATAACTCTATGAGAATGATGGTAAGTGACATGAATATTTGATCGTCGTGGTATATCATGTAAGGGAACTCTGTCGAATTAGAAACATGACACTTGATATCGAAGAATGCAGCGGGGATTGACTTGTCTTCCCATGTGTGTGTAAAGGTTGTAATCTATGGAAATTTTATGCCATCGTCGAGTATTTATTTGTCAGACACAACATTGGTGTCAGGTGGTAAGTCCCAACTGAATCACAACAACAACAAAGCCTTTTCCCACAATTAAGTAGGGTCGGCTACATGGATTTTCTGCCTTCATTCAGATCTATTTTGGGTCATTCTTAGACTTAAATCCTAATAACTAAGATCCCTTCGGATGGTCTCATTCCAATGCTTCTTGTGCCTTCCTCGCCCTCTCTTAACCGACTCAACATCCCAAATCTCGCATATTCTAACTGGTGCATCAATCAATCTCCTTTGCGATTGGTTAAACCATCTTAAGCGGTTTTCTCTCATCTGATCCTTTATTGAAGCCAAGGCCCTAAATGTCGGTTTCGGTCACCATTTCGGTATTGACCAAAACAGAATTTCGATGGAATTTCGGTGGAATTTCGACCGAAATTTCGGTCATTTCGGTCATTTTTTGTACTAGGACCCCCATATTTCGGTCATTTCGGTCATTTCGGTCGAATTTCAATTTCAACTGGATATCGATATTCGACAGAAATTCGACCGAATTTCGTTGAAATTTGAGGCCATGATTGAAGCTACACCAACTTTCCTTCTGATCGCATCATTTCGAATCCGATCTTTTCGTGTATGACCACTCATCCACTTTAGTATTTTCATTTTTGATACTGTCATTTTCAGCACATGTCTATGGTTTACATGCCAACATTTTGCTCCATAGAGCATAGCAGGTCTCTCGACTGTTTTGTAATACTTTTCCTTTGACTTTCAAAGGGATTTCTTATCACAAAAAACAATAGAGGCTCCTCTCCACTTTAGCCAACATGCATTTATTCTATGAGTACCATCCCCATCAATTTTCCCATTTTGTTGCAAAATATATCTCAAGTATCTAAAATAATATAAAAGAATTAACTTGGCTCACAAATTTATTCAATGTTATTTGGCGAATCAAGAAAATGTCTTTAAAGGTTAAAGTCCCAACTGAATATTGATACTAAATTAATACACATCAAAATCTACAGGACCATGTTGATATTGAGTTCATTTTTAGGGTCTTTTATGGGATTTTTTCTTTTTTATCATCACGAACCGAGGCTGCCTCTTTTTGGAAAAATACCCATACAAATCGACTCGATTTCAGTTTATTTTTCTTCAGTTGTCTCGTCTTTCAGACTACAACTATCTTTCAGACTACAACTATCTCAGATCTGGTTGAACTCGGAGACTCCTTGGTGCCGCTACGATGACTTGCAATCCTTCTGGAATTCGATTCACCTGAACAATGACTGACCGAGATCGGATCGCCTTCTCCCGATGGCTTATCTTTGGGCGATTTGGCGTGGCAGAAACGACCTTCTATTCTCTGGGCAAAGATTTTATGAGGAGAACGTGGCATTCCTTGCGAAAAGGCTGGTCGAGGACTGGATGTTGTAGCACCTTTGCTTTGTTGGGGTGGGTTTGCTGGCTTTTTGTAAGGATGGGTTAATCTGCTTTTTAACTCTGTTCTTTCCTTCTTTTCGTTTTTTAGCAATAAAATTTTGATGGGGAGGGTGCCACCGAGCACTGCCCCCTGACCAACAGACTTTCAAAAAAAATTTTTTTTTTGAAGAAGTTATTCTATCAAGATATTTATTTTTCCTTTAGGGCGAATGACATTTGCCAGGAATATAAAAGGCAGACAATCAATGCAGATGATGTTCTGAAAGCACTCGAAGAGATCGAGTTTCCTGAGTTTATAGGCCCTTTACGATCTTGTCTTGAAGGTATGTGAATCATGCAATCTTGACCAGTAGTATATTGACTGGAATTCAGATTAGATAAGTTTGTATTTAACAATAAAGGCTAGCGCTATGCAAGTTTTATGCTCCATATTTGTTTATAACTAATCCATTATAGGCTTTTTAAATGAGGAAAGAAGTGCTTCACAAGGTATTTGATGACCTGAAACTAAAACCAGCCTACAAAATTGGAAGGATACCATCAACATTTGGGAAGTTGATGCGTGATGGTTTTAGGGGGATTTTAATTAATAGCCATCCATCGTGTATGCAAATATATAACTGAATATTATGTTTCTGCTGTTTTGTGGTGAAATTTTCATGCATTACAAATAAATGTATATTTGCACCATATACCTAGTTGAGAAAGGCAAAAATAGTCAGTTCAAACGAAATAACCAAATTATCACCCTAATTCAACATCAGATCAGTTGAATAATGCCCAAGTATTTCACTTCTCGGAGTACACCATCAAAATTTATTTGATTACCTTTGGAGAGACTGCAGATTTCTGACCAAAAAGGTTGGACAGACATGCAACCAGAAGTTGATGCAGCGTGACCCCAAATTATAGGGCGACATTTATACAATTAATTAGTCGTCAATTTTATTTACGTTTTTAGTGGTCGTAATGGTCTAATTAAATAATTGAGATCGCCTGTGATCTCAACGTTTATTTCGTAGATTTTAATTATAATTGTTGGTCAATGAATTAATTAGAGTCTAATTAGAGGTCAATTAAGATAAAATTAGTTGTCAATTTTAATTTAGTTACTATTTTTGTAAACCATCTCTCCTATATAAAGAGATGGTAGGCCATCATTTTTAGTCAGTCAAGTATGAATTAAAATTGAGATTGTTATCTCTTTCCCTCTCTATCTCCCTTCTCCCTCCACGCGATCTCCGCGGTTCTCCTCCTTCAACCTCTCGCATTCCCGGCGAGTTATCTTCTCCAAACCCCTCGTTCCGACGAGTTTTCTTCCTCTCAACCCCTCAATTTCTCTTCTCAACCCTTCTATTTCTTCTACCAAAAATCCACCAAAGAAAATTGTTGTTTTCCAACGTAGACGCCAAAATCCAATCCGCATCAATTTGGTATCAGAGCATGGATATTGAGTCGTTCCTACGATTCAACGATCCCGTGGCATATTGGCGTCTCAAGCTTGATCTCAACCGCATCTCTCATGGGCCGCAGGCACGTTCGCATCAACGGAAGTACAAAAAGCGTCTTGCGGCATCCTTGAAGGTCCAAGCATGGCTGGACGCTCTAACCGACGAAGATCTCGCCGTCCACGACGAAAAGCTCGCTGCACACGAAGAATCCGCTGCTGTCCAGACCGTTTTAGAAGGAAAAGGCGACGAAACGGTGGCTGTCCAGACGCCTTCAGACCTGCAAACGCCACCGGAAACGACTCCGACACCATCTACGACCCTTCCGCAGGTTTCCGACGACATACCCACACCCCCGGCCTCTCCCGTCACAACCCACACGCCGCCAACGACTTCCCCCTCCCCGCCACCATCTCCCGATGCCACCCCCGTGCAACCAGCGGTCCCTCCCGCGACCCTCAACACCCCGCCAAAAATCCCTCCCATTCCCAAACACCTACCTCCCGTGACATCGACCCCAACTCCCGCAACATGCCCCCACCCCACTGTCAGCCTTCCTCATCTCACGCAACTTCTTTCCCTCACCATCGCCCCTCCGCAAAACCTTTCCAGCAACCCATCACAAAACCGCCCCCTCACCGCACCCCCAGCGGCAGCCCTGCCACCCCTCATCTCGCAACCCTCCAGCACACGCGTCAGCCCTCCCACCAGCCCTCCCCTCCTCCTCTGATACTTACCACCTCCTCCCGTAGCCCCATTCTCCACCACCGTACCCCACAGCCACTTCCCCGCCATCTCTCCAGTTCCCCTCCGCCCCCCCTTCGCCTCACCCGAAAACCCAGCGAGACCCCACCCTCTCCGCACCACGCGTCACGCGCGCCAGCCCCGCGTCATCACCACGCCGCCTCTCCCTCGACTTCACGGCCTCCTCCCTCTCGCCAGCCACCCCCGCGACCGCCACGGCACCGCGCGCCGCCTTCAGCGTGATCGCCCTCGGCCCCGCGCGCGCAGGCCCACAACCACGACCTCCAGGCTGCGTCGCCCAGGTCGGCGCCGCCCTTGGGCTCCGAAACCACGCCGCCGCCTTTTGAGGATGGAGGGAACCCTAACGATATCTCCAGGAACCGAATCCCTGAGATTTGGGGATTGGAAGGCAAATTGGAAAAATTGCAAAATTAAAATGGCTAAGTTCGCTATTTACAGAAAGGTCCAAGGCATTATAAGAGGAGAGAAGAAGGAAGGGGTACGAAAATTGCAGTGGTACCCTCCAATTGGAAAAAACTACAAACGTAACACGGAAAATGATCGCATTGGGGGAAATTGAAGCCCCAATTCAAGGATGGTTCCTCCAACGATCCACCTACATCACGCAATTCGTCAGGAGCCGAATTTTTTAAAGCGGTGGAGAGTTGATGCAGCGTGACCCCAAATTATAGGGCGACATTTATCCAATTAATTAGTCGTCAATTTTATTTACGTTTTTAGTGGTCGTAATGGTCTAATTAAATAATTGAGATCGCCTGTGATCTCAACGTTTATTTCGTAGATTTTAATTATAATTGTTGGTCAATTAATTAATTAGAGTTTAATTAGAGGTCAATTAAGATAAAATTAGTTGTCAATTTTAATTTAGTTACTATTTTTGTAAACCATCTCTCCTATATAAAGAGATGGTAGGCCATCATTTTTAGTCAGTCAAGTATGAATTAAAATTGAGATTGTTATCTCTTTCCCTCTATCTCCCTTCTCCCTCCACGCGATCTCCGCGGTTCTCCTCCTTCAACCTCTCGCATTCCCGGCGAGTTATCTTCTCCAAACCCCTCGTTCCGACGAGTTTTCTTCCTCTCAACCCCTCAATTTCTCTTCTCAACCCTTCTATTTCTTCTACCAAAAATCCACCAAAGAAAATTGTTGTTTTCCAACGTAGACGCCAAAATCCAATCCGCATCAGAAGTCGTTGGTGGAGCACATGAGAGAGGCTTATCAGTGTACATCGCAAATGGGGCCCAAAAACCTGTAAAAACAACCACGGTGCTTGAAACCGCTGAAAGAGTACCAACTGGCACTGTAAAAGAAACCACTGAGGTGCGTCAAGTAACATGTCCTCCCGTTCACACCCTTCTGAGATCACGACCATCTAAGCTTTTACCTTAGGCCCTAAGGGTGCATGCCCTCCCTTGGCGACGCCTTCTCTACTACTCTCATGTCAGACCATCGTGACATGTAAAGACTCACCATGGAAATAACTCATCCGCTGAACTCAAGTACAGATAATAATATCCAGATCTGGAATCCTGTATTTCTACGTAAAGGATGCGCTCACTCGGGAGCTCACCACTTGGAATTTAACTTATGAAATATGGCTGGACCCATTTCATTTCATTTTAACAATTAAATAATCAAATTTATAATATTTATTCATATCAATATTCGGAGGAGCCTCTGCTGTTATTTGTGATAAGAAAATTCTTTTAAAAATTAAAGGAAAGTTTTATAAAGCAGCCGTGACTACTTAATTGTGGGATAAGGCTTTGTCGTTGTTGTATCAATGTTCGGTTTAAGATGGTTTAACCATTTATAAAGGAGGCCGGTTAATGCACCAGTTAGAAGATGCGAGATTTAGGATGTTGAGCCGGTTAAGAGAGGGTAAGAAATGCTCAAGAAGTGTTGGAATGAGACTGTCTGAAGGGATCTTAGTTAGGATTTAAGCCCGAAAATGACCCAAAAGAGATATGAATGGAGGCAGAAAATCCATGTAGCCGACCCTACTTAATTGTGGGAATAGGGTTTGTTGTTATTGTATCCATATCAATGTTCCCTTTACCATGCCACAACCTCTCAGGCATCCCTTTTTCTCACTTAGTCTATCACTTTATACGTGTAACTTAGTCTGATCATATGATAAATTTGATAATTTGAAGGCACTAAACGTTGTCAAAAATTAAGTCTAAACCACCTTATTTACAAGGCTAATCGATCATCCCATTGAGCTGGTTGATCATCTCGGCTACAACCACATTTTGGTACGCAGCTTTTTATCGCTGATTATGGATTCAATCACATGTACATGTGCAGTTTTACTCTCCTACATCCATACATAAAAATTAGTTGGGGACCGATCCAACAATTGGATTCACAATACAAACTAGAAAACCACCAAAACACACTCAGTACGAAACTACCCAGTTCTTTGTTCCAAGCATATGCATTAATCATCATTCCAACCTCATCACGAGGATATAATTTTTAATTGATATGATACCTCGATTATTTTGCTAAAAATTGGTGCTTGAAGAAATTTTGAATATCATTTTAGTTTATGCACCACACCTTAGAGGAAATGATTAAACAAGTTTTTTGGGAGAATTTAGATAAGATTATATAAGGAATCTCACAAAGAGAGATGATTTACATAGGTGGAGATTTTAATGGATATGTAGGTAAGGATGCTTCATGGTATGCTAGCGTTCATGGAGGAAATGGCTTCGGGGATTGAAATGAACGAAAAATCATTCTGGATTTTGGAAGGCCATATGACCTTTTCATAACAAATACTCTCTTCAAGAAAAGGGGAGGAGAACTTAATTACTTATAAGAACGACCCAACTAAAACACAGATAGACTACTTTTCAATGAGGAAAAGAGATTGGTTGTGTTGCAAAGACTACAAAGTAATCCTAGGATATGGCTTGACTTCTCAACATCGCTTGCTAGTCATGTATGTGCAAATAGAAGGGTTGATAAAGAAAAAGGATGGTTTCCCAATACCATTAAAATTAGATGGTGGAATCTTCAATTGAAGCAATCATGCTCCAAGGAGAAGGTTTTAGAAGACTTATCTTGGGATTGTAACGAAAGTGCAAATGAGACCGTCTTGTGTCCGAAGGGTAGCCAAAGAGATGCTAGGCAAGTTTAAGGGAGTACGAGTAAAGAGTGCAAGGGAATCTTAAATTCAAAAGAGTTTGCTTTAAAGTTATGTATATGGATAGAACAAAGGAGACTATCACAAACTAGAAGATAGCGAAGGAAGCAAAGAATGCTATAAGTGAATCTAAGTTAAATGTGTATGAAGTTTTGTACAAAAAACTCGACTCTTTGGAGAACTAGATTGATATATTCAGATTAGCCAAAGCAAGAGAAAGGAAGATCATAGATCTTTCTCAAAGTGAGATGTATTAAGGACGAGGAAGCACATGTATTTGTTACTTAGAAGGATATATAGACTAGATGAAAACGGGATTTCTATAACCTTTTTATTGGGGAAGGGAATAAAGAGATCACTTTGGGAGATCTGGCTAGAAGTGAAAGTTATCTTAATCATGCAAGATATCGACGAATACAAAGGAAGGAACTAGATGAGGCTTTGAAGGTTATGAAACATGGGAAATGTGTAGGATATGATGACATTCCTATATAAGTATGGGGAATTCTAGATAAACGTGGTTTGACGTGGTTCACAAATTTATTCAATGTTATTTAAAGAAGTAAGAAAACGCATGAATGGCCTGGAGAATGGAGGAGAAGCATCATGGTGCCTCTTTACAAGAATAAAGAGACATTCAAATTTGTTTGAATTACAAAGGTATCAAGCCGATGAGCCATACTATGGAAATTTGGGAACATGTGATAGAAAGAAGGTTGAAGGCAAGTTTTCAAAGTAACAGAAAATTAATTCGGATTCATGCCAGCTCGCTCAACTATTGAAGCTATCCACCCGTTGAGGAGACAATGGAAAATTATAGATCTAAAAGGAAGAACCTTCATATGATTTTTATTGATTTGGCGAAGGCTTATGAATCAGTCCCACATGAGATCTTTTGGAGAGTTTTAGAGAAGAGACATGTACATGTCCTGTACATTAACCTTATAAAGGATATGTATAATGGGGCTTCATCTTGTGTAAGGATCCGGTTTGGGAAGACTAAATATCTTGACATCAGCATTGCTCTGCATCAAGGTTCAGCTTTGAGTGCATTCCTTTTTGCTTTAATTACGAGTGAGATGAGATACCTTGGTGTATGTTGTTCACCAATGATATTGTGTTGATTGATGAGTCTAGAGATAGATTAAATGAGAAGCTTGAGGTTTGGAGACATGCCTAGAGACTAAAAGATTTTATGTAAACAGGGCTAAAGATTGAACATATGGAGTGCACATTTGATGAAAGGAATGGTGAAGGAATCGAGATGGAGATTAGAGAAGATAACATTCATAAGAAATATTCTTTTAGATTCTTGGGATCTATTTTGGAGCGTGATGGGGAATGGATGGAGAGATGTTACTTAGAATAAATACAGGTTGGTTAATGCAGAGGAGCCTTTACTAAACTATGTAATAAGAAATTCCTTTGAAAATTAAAGCAAAGTATTAGAAAGCAGCCACAGGACCTGATATGCTTTATGGATCTAAATGTTGGCTTGTGAACCATAAACATGTGCAGAGAATGCCAATAGCATAATAGCAAATGCTACAATGGATGTGTTATCATACACAAAATGATCGGATTCAAAACGACGCGATCATAAGAAAAGTTGGTATAGCTCTGATAGAGGATACAATGAGAGAAAACTTTTAAGACAGTTTAACCATTTACAAATGAGGTCGACTGATGTAGTGATTAGAAGATACGTGATGTGGGATGTTGGGCCGACCAAGAGAGGGCGAGGAAGACTCAAGAAGTGTTGGAAGGATATTATCTGAAGTGTTGGAAGACTCAAGCAGTGTTGGATCTAAGCCTGAGAATAATCCAAGATAGATCTGATTGGAGACATCGAATCCATGTAGCCGACCATACTTAATGTGGTAAAAGGCTTTATTGTTATTGTATGATAATCAGATCTCTAGGATTTACCATAAACTTGTTGTGACAGAAAATGGAAAACTGTCAAACAAGGTTGCAGACTTCAGTAGTCGGTACTCGGTTGGCGGGGTCATTGACTAAGGATTAACCGGTAGTCCGTCGACTAATCGGATTTAGTCGATCATTACTCGGTTTTGAATTTTTTAATTATTGCAAATATATAAATCATTTTTTATACATATATTCTTTTATATTTGCATAGATTTATACATTTTCTATACTATCATAATGAAACAAAAGAAGTAATTGACTTTAAATATACCATTAAGCATATTAGATAAGTTTTCTTTTAAAAAAGCAAAACATAAAAAAATCTCGATGTAAAAGTCCGTCGAGTAGTCGGCCGACTAGGCCGATTAGTCGTCCCGATTAGTCGGGTTGACTGACTAATAGTCGACCATGTATAAAGAGAGTCTCGTCCTCGAGACTCTACTTCTAAGTTGGGTTTGTCGGTCTGCCATAAAAACCTCAAAAGGTTTTTAACCCATAAAAACCTCAAAGAAGGTTTTTACCCAGAAAGTGAAATGATTTGCCAAACAGAGAACTGATAAACTAAACTGCGAAAGTACCTGAGAAGAGTCGCGGGTATCTCTCACGCATAGCTGCTTCGGTCTCCCATGTCGCCTCCTCAACACCCTGTCGGTGCCATAGGATCTTGATCAAGGGAATCTCCTTGTTCCGAAGCCTCCTGACTGCAAAATCAAGTATCTGCACTGGCTCCTCCTCGTATGTCAACTCTGGCTCTATGTCAAGGCTCTCATAGCTGATGATGTGCCGAGGATCGTGCACGTATTCCTCAAGTTCGACACATGGAATGCGTCATGAATGGTCGCCAAACGTGGGGGAAGTGCCAGTCTGTATGCAACTTTCCCAACACGTGAAAGTATCTCGAATGGCCCAACAAAATGTGGCGCCAGTTGCCACGAACTCCAAACCGTTGTATCCCCTTCTTGGGCGATACACGTAGGAACACAAAGTCTCCAAACTGAAACTCCAAGTGTCGGCGTCGTCGATCTGCATAGCTCTTCTGGCGACTCTGTGCCGTCAAGAGCTTCCTCCTCACCAAGTCAACAACCCTCGCAGTCTCCTCTAAGAGATCCACGGTATACAATGCATGATCGCCTACCTCGCGCCAACTGATTGGCATAAGGCATCTCCACTCGTAAAGAGCCTCGAATGGCGCCATGCCGATGCTCGAATGATGGCTGTTGTTGTAAGTGAACTCAACAAGAGGTAAATGATCCTTCCAGGATCCCTTCCACTCTAGAGAACATGCGTGTAAAAGATCCTCCAAGGTCTGTATCGTACGCTCACTCTGTCCGTCCGTCTGAGGGTGATATGCTGAACTCATCTTCAGCTCGGTCTGTAATGCTGGCATGAACTGCTTCCAGTAATGGGAAGTGAACCTCGAGTCTCTGTCAGACACTACCTCTCGGGATATGCCGTCTAATCTCACAATATGCTGTATGTACAATCTAGCCAACTGAGAAGGTGTATAAGTCATGCTAACCGGTATAAAATGAGCTGACTTCATCAACCTATCAACAATGACCCAAATGGAATCGTGGCCTCCCGGTGTCCTTGGCAATCCCGTAACAAAGTCCATAATGCTCTCCCACTTCCACTCAAGAATGGGGAGAGGCTGCAGTAATCCAGGTGGTCATCTATGCTCCGCCTTCACCATCTGGCAAGTCAAACACCTGCTGACATGCCAGCTACGTCCCTCTTCATCTCGTCCCACCAGAAATGTCTGCGAAGATCGTGGTAATCTTCGTACTGCCAGGATGAATGGTAAGATGCGAACAATGCGCCTCGTCAAGTATGTCTCTTCGTAGCTGCTCATCATTGGGAACCACTACCCGACCTGCCTTCCACAGAATCGACTCCGAGACAACAAAGTCGTCAAACTCGTCCTTCACTGCTCGCATGTACCTGTCGCGAATCCACGGGTCTGTCTGCTGACCTGCCACTATACGGTCCCAAAGACTGCTGTACCTCGGAGGTACGGAGATGGGAGACGACGCACTGTCCTGCGGATGCCAATCCGTCAGTGCTGCAAGTAAGTCCCAAGTGTATAGCCAATTCATCGTACCCTCCGTGTGCGCTCTCCTGCTGAGGGCGTCTGCAACCGCGTTTCTCTTACCAGGATGGTAAGAGATCGTGCAATCGTAGTCCTTCAGCAACTCTAACCATCTGCGCTGTCTCATGTTCAGCTCCTTCTGATCAAATATGTACTTCAGACTCTTGTGGTATGTGAAGAGCTCAAAGTTAACCCCGTACAAGTAGTGGCGCCAGGTCTTCAGAGCGAAGACCACTGCCGCCAACTCAAGGTCGTGCGTGGGGTAATTCCGCTCATGCGGTCTCAACTGTCTCGAAGCATAGGCAATCACATGCCCCCTTTGCATCAGCACTGCTCCCAAACCATCACCTGACGCGTCTGTGTAAACCGCGTAGTCCTGTGTACTTGACGGTAGAGCAAGAATCAGAGCTGTAGTAAGTCTCTCCTTCAGTGTCCTGAAGGCCTGCTCGCTCAAACTATCCCGAACAAAAGGTACTCCCTTTTGCGTCAAACGCGTCAAGGGTAGTACGATCCGTGAAAAGTTGCTGACAAAGCGTCTGTAATAGCCTGCCAACCTAAGAAAACTACGGATCTGTGTCACTGTCTTGGGCTGCTCCCAAGACATCACATCATCTATCTTCGCAGGGTCCACTGGACACCTGCTCCTGAGATGACGTGTCCCAAGAATGAGATCTGAGGTAGCCAAAACTCACATTTACTCAACTTGGCATACAATCTATGCTCTCTCAAGGTACCAAGCACTGCTCTCAAGTCGTTTTCATGGTCCCATTCATTCTTCGAGTAAACCAACACGTCATTTATGAACACCACAACAAACTTGTCCAAGTAAGGACGGAATACTCTGTTCATCATGTCCATGAATGCCGCAGGGGCATTCGTCAGTCCGAATGGCATCACTACAAACTCGTAGTGGCCATACCGTGTCCGAAAGGCTGTCTTCGGGATGTCTGTCTCCCGAATCCATGGCATCAAATTTCAGCGAAATTCGGTCGAATTTCTGTCGAATATCGATATCCAGTCGAAATCGAAATTCGACCGAAATGACCGAAACGACCGAAATATGGGGGTGCTAGTACAAAAAATGACCGAAATGACCGAAATTTCGGTCGAAATTTCACCGAAATTCCATCGAAATTCTGTTTTGGTCGATACCGAAATGGTGACCGAAACCGACATTTAAGGCCTTGCCCGAATCCTCAACTGATGGTAACCCGAGCGGAGGTCGATCTTCGAGAACACCGAAGATCCCTGTAGCTGATCAAATAGATCATCAATACGCGGCAGAGGATAACGGTTCTTCACCGTCCTCTTGTTCAACTGCCTATAATCAATGCATAACCGTATGGTTCCATCCTTCTTCCGAACAAAGAGTACATGAGCGCCCCAAGGTGAAGTGCTCGACCTTATAAAGCCTAAGTCAAGCAACTCCTGTAGCTGCACCTTCAGCTCTCTCAGCTCTGCAGGTGCCATGCGATACAGAGCCATGGAGATCGGCTGCGTATCGGGAAGTAGCGAGATCTTGAATTCGATCTCTCTAACTGGAGGTAGTCCTGGTAACTCCTCAGGAAACACGTCGGGATACTCCGACACAACTCTAATGTCCTGAGCCATCGGCTCTCTGTATGTAACCTCCTGAACAAAGGCCAGAAAAGTGTCACATCCCTGATCAACCAGTCGCTGTGCTCTCAGCACTGAAATGTACTCCATCCTGGAGTCCTGCAATGTCCCCTCAAAAGTGAACTCTGTCAAGCCGGGGATCCTGAAGACAACCGTCTTCCTGTAACAACCGACTAAGGCATGATGTGTAGACAACCAATCCATGCCCAAAATCATGTCGAACTCGTCAAGCTGTAGTAGAAGACAGTCCGCAGTCATCTCGTGACCGCCTATGGACACTGGTAGCCCTCTAACTATCTCTGAAATCACGAATAACTGTCCGCCTGGCCCTCGGATGTGAAATGGAGGATCTACGTCCGACGTGACTCTACCCAATGCGGCTAGAAGCCTCACATCAAGAAACGAATGGGTAGCATCAGAATCAAACAACACGTGAAAAGGATAGCTCGAAACTGAAACCATACCTTTCACGACCGTGGCCGCGGACCGTGCTTGCTCAGCTGTAACTGCGTGAATCTGTCCCTGACATATAGATCCGGCACTGGATCCTGCTGCGCTCTGAGCTGGTCTCTGCTGACCTCTGTACTGGAAGCTCCTCCCGGTAGCTCTCGAATGTGGTGGAGGTGGAGGTGGTGGAGTCTGTAGCTGTGGGCACTGGGACCTAACATGTCCCACCTGCTGGCACTGGTAGCACCTGATCGCCCTGCTCGGCGTAAAAGATGGATCGGCACTCTCTGCGGGTCTCACGCTCTGTACTTCAAACCTCTGCGACCCTGATGGCTGTGCTTCCTCAAAACCTCTACTGGCCAGTGCTCCTCCCAAAGTACTCGTGGGGGTCGAGCGAACACTGCCAGAAGAAGCCGTCCCTGTCGGACGAAAGCGTCGTGCTGACCGCTGTGGTCGGAACTGTCGCCGAATAGGTCCAGATGACCTCTCTGGTACCGGTGGCGGTCTAAAAGTACTCCCAAAACGTCTCTCGCGGACGTCCTCAATCCGCTCTGCTACGTCAGTCACCTCAGCAATGGTAGTCAGTCTCAGCCCTACCAACTTCTCCTGAACGTCCCCCCTCATGCCACGAACAAACTTCTCCAGATTCTCATTTGGAAAAGCAGCTGCAGAAGATGTGTGGCGTGACAACTCTGTGAAGCGCACAAAGTACTCTCGCCCTGTCATCCTGCCCTGTCTCAGCTCTGCAAACAACCTGCGCTGTGTCTCTCTCCACTTCCCTGAGAAGAAGTGGGCTCTGAAGTGGGTCTCAAAGTCTGTCCAAGTCGGCACACGTCCCATCTCAGACACAGTAGCCTCTCACCAGCGCTCTGCAAACCCAGTAAGGGAGAACTCAGCAAAGGGTAACCATGACTCTGGTGGTGCCTGAATCATCCTGAACACCTTTGTCACCTTCCTGAACCACTACTCAGCCTTGTCAGACGTACCCGTGCCTTGGAACCTGGGTACTCCAGCTCTCTGGTAGGATGTGAAGACATCATTGTGTCTCGGTGCAGTAGGAAGAACAAACCCTGTGACCTCTACTCCTGCTACAAGCCCTTGGCCTACCTCAGCTCTGTCGGCTCCTGACTCCCTCGGAATTTCTGCCTCAGGATGCTGGTGAATCTCCTTAGAGAATAGATGCTCGGCTCTAGCGGACTCATCCCTGGATGGGTGGTATGAGGAGTCAGACAGCTCCTCCATCCTCAGCTCCATCCCAGTCTGTCGCTCTGCCAACTCAGTCTGCTGGGCAAGTATATGATCCTGTCTCCGTCGCAGATCGGCGAGTGCGACTAACACCTGCGCCATCTCTCCTGGCGGATCACGAGCTACTCGTGGTGCCATGCTAATCCTCCCTGTATCGGATCATAGCATAGTTATGCACACTTTTAAGAAATAATCAGTTGTACTATTTCTCCTCTTGGGATACTTATATGAATGAAATGTTCTGGTGACTTGTGGTTACATAAATCTTATGAATGTCAAAAATTTTCCCATTCGGCTTCACGAGACGTCATAAGACTCCCGTTATTTGAAACTCAAGCTATTAAATTATGCGAATGCGTGTATCGGGGTAACCTTGCTCTGATACCAAACCTTTAACACCCGTCCTCCCGAGGACCTTAGGTTACCCGTCAAACACGTCATTCGCCTACTTAACTAGCTTAGAGTTAATCCGTTGTTATGAAAATCTGGGGAAATTTTTCGCTTTTTAAACATGACATTCATATGATTTATTTAAGCTAAACAAGCAACCACAAGAAAACTAAAAGCGGAAGTAAGAAGGACACCAGAACTGAACAACAAGGATATCCATTCATTTTCATTTCATTCATATAACATGCTGAAGTTCCACAACATTCAATATATATATATATATCCCAAAAGTGAGGATACAGAGAACTCAACCAATAATTGTACCATGAACTCCAAAAGGTATACCTGCTCTGCAAGTATATCCTCCAAAAAGAAACGACTACAGCACCAACTACGCCGGCTACTCAGTCGCCGGACCCTTGCCTGCCACAAGTAGAAAAGGGACAAGCAAGTATCTGTCACAAAGTTGTCAAGTACAAATTCTACACAGTTCTACTAAGGAAAGTAGTAAGAAACGGACTAGAACAACTAGAAAAACAGTAAGGTAATTGTAGTGGACAAAAGAAGAACTAGCAAGTAAAAGTGGTTAATTGGTTCTTTTAAGTTATTTACTTGCTTTCGGAAGACTAACAAGAAGAAACACTCTCGCTCACTACCACACCGTGTCTTCCTCGATCAATGGAACTAGCCAACACCTCAAGTCTAGAAGTAAGTCTGTGGTCTTGGTCCGGTTAGGACCTCGATATCCGGGTAGGACTTCAAAGTCCAGGTTGAACCTCACACTATGACTCTTAGGTATGGTGTACGCCTCAGGGTTGGGGTGCCTCCGTAAGCATGCGATGGTGTCTTGCATCCTAACTAAGTTCCCAACACTCTTTCTAGCTTGTTCTCTCGACTCATTGATCCTCAGTCGACACGTGTGATAGCTCGCTCACGAAGGTGTATAAGAGGAACCGTATTCACAACTCTCTCAACACCCAACCCTCATTAGCTTCTACTAACGGAACAGTCGTCACTAGTCTCCTAGCGGAAAAGTCACTCATCTCTTACCCCATCACGAGGTCACAGCTTGGCGGAAAGGTAAGTAATCCTCAGTGTCTACTAACCATTACCCCATCACCAGGACACCAGCCTGGCGGAAAGGTAATTAAATCCTTAGTGTCTACTAATCAATACCCCATCACCAGGACACCAGCCTGGCGGAAAGGTAATTAAAGGGGGGTCATCAATGTTTAATGGAGAATCTTTATCGGGTAATTGGTGAACTGTCACATGTCAATTGATCACTACTCCATCACCAAGTCACAAGCCTGACGGAAAGGTAATACTTTCAGCGGTGAGGAAACCCCCGAAGGGATTCGTCTGCTCTCGCCAATCCCAGTGGAAGTGTGGTCCAAGGGAAAGGCAGTGGTAGTACGACTACTACGCCAGTGGAGGCAGGAAAGAGAAGAGGTAAGCCTGTCGGACCCGACTTCCTCTCTCGTTGCTCAACTCCCGAAGGAGAAGAGCTAAGTAAAACCAGACGAGCTCGTAACTAACTGCGGAGAGCCCCCAACCTAGGCTTTCTAAGAAAAACCAACGGGTCAGCGGAATGGTCTAGACAACTCGTGTTCCCAACGAAGCGTAAAAATCGAGCCGTCTCGAAGAAAACACGTGAAAAAGACTGGGATCCTAGACCCATGCTCTCAGTGTCCGCTACCCAAGCCTGCGCCACCTCATCCCCTGCTCAGGTGAGCGTCACCGCGCCCTCGCACAGTCGGAGTATAAAACTCCATGACTTGCCAAATGTGACATCACCATTTCTGTTATTTTCATGTTTCACCCTAAGTGTCTAAGGTTTCTTTGATTTATTTCCCATTCACAAGCTGTCAGTTCCGGACCCGAACTTGTCCTATAAGAACCTCAACTGTTCCTAGGTCAGGGATACTGACCTGTTACGATAGTCTCTCTCTAAATTCCTACTGAAGAACATCTATCTTATGATCTTGGTTATCTTAACGGAAAACGTCTTCCTTTCCTACGCCCTCAAAAGATTCACAAACACCTACAAGGATCGGGCTACTCTTAGAGGAAGACTTGCTTCATGGCAAGTTCATATAGTCTTGTTTTCCTGTATGGTACTACATATATATATGTATCCTTAAGGTCATCCCCAAATCTCTAAATTTCATAATAGGTGTTTCAAACCCACCTCTATAAGTAACAATCTCAAATCTGAACATTCAGTGATAGTATGATATAGGTAGTCAATAACTCCTCAAAATTCCTTATTTTTCTAAAAAACATCATGGACTGAAGGTTAATATGAAAGAGTATATATCAACAAGTAATTTCACTTAAGGAAACATGAAGAAACTCCCCAAATGCATCCTAAAATACTAATTTAAAGTGCATGGACAGATCTGGACATTCAGTGACAAGTATGATATAGGTAGTCAATAACTCCTCAAAACTCCTTATTTTTCTAAAACAACTCCATGGACTGAAGGTTAATATAAAAGAGTATATATCAACAAGTAATTTCACTTAAGGAAACATGAAGAAATTCCCCAAATGCATCCTAAAACACTAATTTAAAGTGCATGGACAGATCTGGACATTCAGTGACAAGTATGATATAGATAGTTAATAACTCCTCAAAACTCCTTATTTTTCTAAAACAACTCCATGGACTGAAGGTTAATATGAAAGAGTATATATCAACAAGTAGTTTCATTCAAAGAAACATGAAAAACCCCCCAAATGCATTCTAAAACACTAATTTACAGTGCATGGACAGATCCGGACATTCAGTGACAAGTATGATATAGGTAGTTAATAACTCCTCAAAACTCCTTATTTTTCTAAAACAACTCCATGGACTGAAGGTTAATATGAAAGAGTATATATCAACAAGTAATTTCACTCAAGGAAACATGAAGAAACTCCCTAAATGTATCTTAAAACTCTAATTTAAAATGCATGGACAGATCTGGACACATTCAGTTACATGCATATTTCAACATCCAAAACATTTCTAAATCACCAAAATTTCCAAATTAAAAGCCAAGATATATAGACCAATTTAGTGGGGTCATATCAGTAAGCAAATCTACTCAAGGGAACTTAAAGAAGATACCCAAATCATGCAAGTTATTGGCCGACAATCAACAACAACAAAATCTGGAATTTCAGTATACCCGTCCATAGATATAGTCTCTTTAAGATGTTATAATCACATGCAATTTCGTATCTAACTCATGGATTTAAGTCTAACTTAATGGAGTATTAATCAATATATGATTCTACCCAAGAGAACACAAGAAAGATCAAGAAATACATGTCTAACTTGGATTAAAAAGAAAACAACCAGATCTGGACACCTAGTAAAGCCGTCCACTCTAAGTCCCATTTTCTCAAATTTTTACAACCAAAATCCCCAAAACAAACACTTGATCTTAGATCTGGAATATAGGTGGTAAAAAATCTACAAATGGCAGCAAGAGGAAGGTTTAATTTGTACCTCAAATCAAGCTTCAAAAGCTTGAAGAAGAACTTCTCAAGAACAAGGTTGGGTTGTCCACACCTTGAGCTTCAAGCTTGGATTCCTCTTCTTCTTTGGACCTTGATCTTACATGCAATGTAAGATCCAAGATCCTCTCCTTCCCAGCTTTGTTTTAAGCTATTGAAACTCAAATTTGAGTGAGAAAGGGGAAGGGGATCATAGAGAGAAGGTAGAGGGAGAAGGGTGGTTGGCCATGGCTAAGGGAAGAAGAAGATGAAGAAGATGGTGAGTGGGGGTTAGGGATGACGCCCAAGGGTGCTTATACTCTTGGGAATTTTGCATCATAAACCCCACCAACTCCTCTTATTTGCAACCAAGGCCCACCCATGAATAGTAATCCATAATTGACTACTAATCCTTACTTAGTCTCTAATCTTACTTAGCCACAAATGACATTTCAACTCTTACCATCTTCATGGCCAGCAAGCTCACACAATTGATCCATCACTTAGACTTAGTTAGTCTTTAGGTTTTAGTTATATCACAGTTATCATGTGATCCATAGGGACTTCAGAGTAGAGATCCTATTCTCTAAGCATTGTCGGGTTATGATTTTGATGTGAATTCATAGGGACTTCAGATCAGAGATCCCATTCTCTGAGCCACTATGGGAGAGACACAGTTCTTCAACGAGGAGACTTTTATACTCCATTCTCTAGAGTTCGTGAACTTCAGTATGAGATCCTTCCGAGGTTCCTATGAGAGAGAAAACGCTTCGAGGTTCCTTTGAGAAAGACCCATCATCAGGGATGTACATATGGATAATTAGTGACGTTATATGTTTGGACATTCATAGATGGAGCAGTTGTCTACATGATACGCATTCTTCTACATGTGATCGGCTAGAGTACTTCGACGAGGAGATTTATTTTAGTTTCAGTGACTTTGAAAGACACAATATAGAGCACACGTTCTCCGATGGGGAGACCCAATTTAGTTTACACTCCAGGCCTTCAGTTCCTCCTCACCAGCATGACAAGAGAGGCAACGTCCCCAGCAGGTAGCCATCAAAGTTTATGTTGAGTTGATATTATCCGTAGTGTCCTGTACTGTGTGAGAGAGTAATTTCTTTCTTTTTATCCAAGCTGAGCATTGCATGCTCTAGCCTGCGGAGGAGTGTTATAGTATTCGTCAATCTCATAGATGGCTAGTTGGATCCCTCCAGGTTCCAATTACCACATGGACTGGTTTAGTCCCGCATCAACTGTGAGTGGGACTCGGTCTTACCGTTGGGGCTATATAAGAAGCCCCACACCCACTGTAATAACTGATAGAAAGCAATACTGAATACCCGGCTCTTGAGAGGCCTTCTCCTGTGGTTTCATCCTGCTCCTCACGGAGTAGGGTTCCATGTAAAATCCTTGTGTTCTTCTACATTCTTTATCTCTTGATCTCTGATACTACACTTTCGTATTATCGTGTTTTCTACACTTATCTTGCACATGAAGGGTTCCTAAGATCTATTGGGGGGGGATGCCTTCCTTACTACTGTCCACCTTATAATCAGGGTATCGCTGTTTGCTCTAAAGGGGGCTACTCCATTTTCTTTGCTTTACCTTAATAAGACACATTTTTCATTACCTATGCATACTTTTGGATGCACTGCATTTGTTCACAATTTCATACAACAGACAAACTATCTACACGTGCAGTTAAATGTGTTTTTGTGGAGAGAAAAGAATAAGTTGTTTATTCATGAGGCCCTAGGTATAGACTGAAAGAAAAGAAAATACATTGAATAATAAAAAAAAACAAATATCTCAACACTTTCCCTTAAACTGGAACATCTCTGGAATGACCCTCTAGCTAGAGCCTTGGTAAACACGTATGTTGTATGTTCTCATGAACTGACATGTGACGTGGAGATGAAACACATTCTGAAGCATGTCAGGAATGTAGCGACAATCTACCTCGAGATGCTTGGTCCTCTTATGGAAGGCATAGTTGTTGCAATGAAAAGAGCAGTCTGGTTGTCGCATTGGAGATGTATGGGAAGATGCACATCAATTGCAATATGCCAAGATCTGCTAGAACGTGCCCACATAATCTCCGTACGCCCTTGTGCCATGGCTCTATACTCGGACTCTGCATTCGATCTGATGACTACATTTTGCTTCTTGCTCTTCCATGACACCAAAGAGATCCCTATGAATACAGTAAAACTTGAGGTAAACTTCCTATCCTTGGACATCCTACGTAATCTGCATCTGCACATGCCGTAGCTGCAAGCGATGTTCCTCTACTAAATAAAAGACTAGCGACATGAGAGGTCTTCGGAAACCTCAAAATAATATGAACTGCATCCATATGTATCTATCCAGGCTGCTCCATGAACTGGCTCACTCTGCTCCATGTAAAGGATACATATGGCATGACGATCGTCACATATAAGAGCTTCCCAACGAGCTCCATGTATCTCCTCTTGTCTACCTCCTCCTTGCCATCATCATACAACCTCATGCTTGGGTTCATGGGAGTAGTGGCAGGCCTGCAATCTGCCATGCCTGTCTCAGAGAGATGTGTGACGTACTTCCATTGGGTCATAACAAGACCTCGTTGGTTCCTGGCGAAATCAAGTCCAAGGATGTAACGTAGATAGGCAAGGTCCTTGGTTAGAAACGGCTGACCAAAGAAATTCTTTAGCTGCATGAATGCCTTGCATATCATCCCATGTAACAATGGTATCATTAACGTAAATTGATATAGAAACTGCACCTCTCTGAATCCTCTAAACAACCAATAAATGATCTATAGTTGATCTCATGAACCCCTTCTGCTCTATCAAGTTCGAGAGCTTTTGAAACCATGCTCGTGGACTATGCTTAAGGCCATATAGATAGCCTTATGAAGTCTACACACCATATGATACTACCCCTCAATAGTGAACCATTGTGGCTGATGTATGTAGAATTCACCTGCAGGTCACCCAACAGAAACACGTTTTCACATCAAGCTAATATAGGGGCCAACCCCATGTCACTACAAAGAAAGAAGGATCCACAGTGTATAATGTCGAGTCACTAGAGAGAGTATCCAGATAGTCCTGGGGTTTTAAATTTCGACGAAATTCCATCGAAATTTCAATTTCGACAACCTAGGGATATTGAAACTCCTCTATCGGTTTCTCGGATTTTGACTGAGATGGGATGAAATATCGATGATATTTCAAAATATCGAGCCATATCGGTCAAAATTGATGGCTTTAAATACACATTTTCTCGAATATCGATCATATTTCATCGATATTTATATACATCAATGGTATTATCCATGTAAGCTTGATTATACTACTTATGTAAACAAATCATCCAAATTTTTAATATTTATACATTATAATAATTATAATAACAATTAATTTATTTTATACTCATATATGTATGTCCTTGAGCGGCGACAACCGGTTTTACAATATAAAAAATTCATTTCGAGACATGGGGTGCAAATGTCTCATCCATTTTTTTTGAAAAAAAGATGTGTGCTAAGTGTGGTTAATTTAGCTATTTTGTTTCCATTTCCAATATCTATCCGTCAACAATCAACATTAACAATGGTATGTTCGATATGACCGTTATATGCGATATAAGGGTCATAGATGATCGATATGTGTGATAAGAGTGTATATTTCTATGTTATTTACTTTTTTAAGAACTTGGATGAACTCTATTTCTAATATCTATCAACCAACAATCAATATTAATAATGATATGATAGACATGTGTGATATAATAGATATAAATGAGCGATATGCGCGATATAAGTGTATTTGTAGGTTATTTATAGTTCTAATAACTTGGATGATCTTAATTTACAAAAAAAAGTTTTTTGAGCCATTTTCCATTTTCACTGAAATCGTCGAAATTTCCCTAATTTTCATCGATTTTTCATCTAAATTTCCATTCTGGGGACAGAAACGTAATCAAAATTGAGATTTCAAACCTCGAGTTCACCCATACTTCTCGGTGAACCTGCTCACTTCATAGCGATCCACGCTACCATGTGCTTGGTTCTTCACAGTGAAGACCCACTTGCATCCCACTACAGATGCTCATGTGGGAGCTGCAACAATGCTTTATGTGCCACATGACTGTAACACAGCAATCTCCTCTTCCATGGGAAGAAGCCATTGATTTTTCTGTATTGCCTCATGGTATGTTCGTGGTACCTCCACGACTGACATCCCATGACAAACCTCATGAAATCCTCTTAGAGTCGCCCTAAAGAAACTTGGGTTGCAAAAGGATAAGTAGCACATGTATATCTTCTCTTCCGCAGAGTAATAGACGCATCAAGATCACTGCCTCCTCAACCTATAAACTAGCCTCTTGAGTAGGTTACATGTTCATCCTGTAAAGTAGCTTGCTGCATAGACAAATCACTAGTGTCTTAGTAGAAACAATGTGCTCAGTACATACCTGGAGCATGGTAGATGATGGAGAAGGCCCATGAGTAGGGGGAACCATGGGAGGCCTGCAAATATAGAAACATGACAAGTGGACCAAAGTACTAGATGGTGGCGGAGGAGTCACATGAGTAGGTGGTGGTGGTGGAGGTGGTAGTGCCATAGGAGGAGTAGGCACAAACACCTCTCCAGGTCAGACGGAGTCAACCTGTCACATGTAGGAGAGAAATACAAAACAGACTTGAAAAAGGTAATGTTAACACTGACGTAGTACAGACATTTAACATGGTCAAAGCAACGGTACCCCGTATGGTTATGAATGTAGCCGACAAAGATACACTTGACATCTCTAGCGGAGAGCTTGTCATGACCAGGAGTCAGGTGGTGAACAAAGGCGAGGGAGCCAAACACTTGGAGTGTAAGGGAGAACACGTCCTTCTCGGAAAACACAATTGAGAAAGGGACCTTCTCTCCTAAAAGAGAAGATGACATACAGTTCACCAAGCAGTAAGTAGTGATAACCACATTATCCCAAAAAGAGTATGGGACACAACTCTAGATCAAAAGTGTTCGGGTCCCATCAAGTAAGTGATGGTGGTTGAGTTCAACAACACTGTTCTGATGAGAAGTGTAAGCATACAAGGTTTGATATATGATGTAAAGATCCCTGAAGAACTTAAAAAATTGTACTGTGCAGTACTCTAAAACATTGTCAGAGCGAATAAACTTAACAATAGCAGAGAAAATATATATATTTTTTTCAATAATGAAAGATTTAATGACTGAGCACTTGTTTTTCCAAAGAAAAATGTAAGATAGTCTAGAAAAATCATTCACAGCATAAAAGTTGTGTCCCTGGTGATCAGGAACACGACTGAGACCCCTAATTTCAAATAGACAGGCTCAAATAAATAACTGGTACTACAACTCTGACGACCAGGAAAAGAATGGTAATGCTTCCCAAGATGGCAAGCCTCGCACTGGGATGTAGCACGCGTGGAGATTTGTGGGAGGACATGGCATAACTTCTGCAGATGAAGGTGACCAAATCAAAGATGCCACATGTATGGTGAGAGTGATCCCGTAGGAAAGGTAGAGGCTCCATCATATGGAGACTGGGCCACTCTGTACATCCCCCTTTGCTCACGACCACATCCAATAACCTTTCTTGTAAGTATGCCCTTAAACACTAGAGAAGGGGTCAAAAATGACACGACAATGCAAGTCCTAAGTGATCTGACTAATATAAAGTAAATTCATCTAAAAATCATGTGCATGTAGCATACTCATTTGGCGCATGGACGGCGTCAAATGAACATCCCCTTGTCCTCATGTAATAGGTAAATGAACCCTATTCGCAATAACGGTCGATCTGCCAGGGGGTACAGATTTGTATGAACTGAACTGTTTTCTGTCTCCACATAGATGGTGGGAAGCACCGGAATATATGATTCACTCTGTTATATCTGTCATGCTACAACTAGTAAAAGCATATGCTATACATGCAGAGCTCAAAGATGTTCTGGCAGAGGATGCAATACATGGGGAACCTGTAGTGGTGCCGACAACATGAATCATTATCTCCTCACACGAGTAACAATCATCAAGATGCAAATCTGTAGAAGGGGTTGAACTGTCAGGAATCTATGATTGCTTGGCTACATAAGCAGAAAGGGGATATCCATGCTTTTGTCTGAATGGCCAGGATGACAACAATAGGTGCATTGACCACCCTGACGTCTGTCTCCTCTACCACTGCGATCACGTCCTCTGAACTGAGTAGAACCTCTGTTGTCACGAGATGCAACCATTGTCGAGGAGGTCTGTGTGGTGACATGCGGTGGGACAATGATCCTGCTGAGATGATTGCATGCTTCCTTCATGGGAGGTATAGCTGCATCGATAAGAAGTTGTGTGCTGCCTTGTACTTATGGTCTAAAGTAGCCAAGAAAACTCCAACCATTGTGGAGTCCCTGTACGCCATCTACTGTTCAGTAGATGTGGTCACGAGCATGAAGCTGTGAAGCTTCTCTGTTAGAAATTAGGAAGCGGAAACGGAATCAGAAATAAAGATAAAGAAATTGAAGAACACAAAATTTTTTACGTGGAACCCTACTTCCTAAGGAGCGGGATGAAATCACGGGAGAAGCCCTCAAAGGGGCGGATATTGCATTCCTTTTTCTCATCTGACTACATGGGTGTGGGGCTCTATATATAGCACCCACGGAGTCTCCACATCTCCAAACTGGTAGATGTGAGACTAAATACTGGATGGGATAAATGGATCCTGGAGGTATCCATTTACCTACCTACAACATAAGAGGCGCACAACCAAATACTCCAACACTCCTCCTCAAGCTGGAGCATGCAATGCTCAGCTTGGACAAACAGAAAGAAACTCGACACACAATGCATGACACTACAGATAATATCAAGTCAACGTGCACAACTGTCGGCTATTATCGAGGACGTTGCTTCTCATGACGTCCATGTGAGGAGGATGAACGTGCGAATCAACTGAATCTCCTCGTTGGAGAGCATGTGCACTGTATTGTGCCTGTCAGAGTCACTGCAACAGAAATGAGCATCCTCGTTGGAGTACTCTGGCCCGCCACAACATGTGGACAACTGCTCCATCTCTGAAAATGGCTGAACTGAAAAGGTTGTGGAGTGCAATCCTCGTCGGAGTCCACGGTCACAGGAGATTGGAGTCTGAAGAAGTCTCCTCATCAGAGAATTCGATCTCTCCCATCTGGCTCAGAGAATGGTACTCTACTCTGGAGTCTCTATGATACCACATAAAAACCCTAGCCAACATGGCATAGGAAACGGTCCTTTACTCTGGAGTTCTATGGCTCACATGAAAACTCTAGTCGACATACTAAGAAGAATGATGGGGACCACGACAAAAGATGACAAACATCTGCACATCTGAATAAAGACCGCATACATGTGCGTGTCTGAAACTAAAGACTCGGAACCAATCGTCGAGTCTGAACCTGCGCATCAAACTGTGGACTCGGAATCTGAACGTCGAGTCTGAACCTGCGCATGGAGAATCTTCTTCTGCAAAACTGTAGAGTCTATACAAATAACTGGTCTGGAATATCAGATCTGAATCTGCAACAGACCTGTGACTCTGCATATGTTTTTTTAATTATACGCCCCCTTTTTTCCAATGTTTTTTTGATCTCTCTCCCTTCTTTTTCTTTTTAACAACTCTTGGCCCAAAGTTTGGGTCAAATGAAAGCACCCCCCCTTTTTTTTACATAGCACAGGCGGCCCACTTGAGCCCTTACAAAAAGGATTTTTTTATAGCCCACTCGGGCACGATGGGCGAAACCCTATTTAGGGGTTTCCCTTTTTTTCTCAACAAGGCACGATGCCCCCCTGTTTCGATTGCCGCTACTGGGGCCTTTGCCGGGGAGCTCGCCCGAGCTCGTGGGACTGCGCCGCTGCTCTACAGGACTGTGAGGGAGCCCACCGACTTTGCCTCCTGAAGGCTTCTTCCTTTTTTCGAGCGTAGCCGCGAATGGAGCAGGAAGGTTCCTGCGCCTACTTCGAAACCACTCGACCACCTGCACACCCCTGAGTACTTGGATGGGAGGGCTCATCGCCTGGAGGGATCGTGTTCCTAGAGTCACGCGTGGGGGGGAGGGGTGCGAACATAGACGATACAAAGGCTCTGGGATATGCCGTCGCCGCTTGAAGGAGGACGCGAGAGGAGGTTCGCCGCCTGGCCCGATGCAGAGGGGATGCACGCGTCGTAGGGTTGTCGCCTGCAGAACACACCACCTACGTGAGCATCACCATCGCGAGATCTCGCCGCCTGGGAGGGATGCGGCTGCAGGAGGAGAGGCACCGAGCCTTCCTCTTGCGCGATGACGGCGCAGGCATTTGAACATTATAGGAGATGCCTCTAAAGGAGATACGACCGCCGGTAATGCGACGTGGAGGGAGATGGCTTCGACATTAGGTTTCAGAAGTACCCAATAAAAGTTGCACTGAACGAACAAGAGACGAGGGCTCCGCCTGGATCTTGATGATGTGTCGCATGTCATGCGAGATCCGCAACCGTAGAAGAGAGGATCGAGAAAGGCTTGCTGCCGCCTTGTCGCAGAGATTAGGGTTCCTATTCGGGAACCCTAGTTTCTTCATATTGCACGATCTCAAAAAAATCAAAGCAGAAATTCCAGGAACAGTCCTCCTCATAACAGAAACAATAATCTCCAACAAATAAATCTTCAAGAACTCCAAAAGCGATTCTCGACTAAAGAATTAAAAAAATCCTCGAGAATCGACCTGCTCTGATACCATGTTAGAAAATAGGAAGCGGAAGTGGAATCAGAAATAAAGATAAAGAAATTGAAGAACACAAGAATTTTTACGTGGAACCCTACTCCCTAAGGAACGGGATGAAACCACAGGAGAAGCCCTCAAAGGAGCGGATATTGCATTCCTTTTTCTCATCTGACTACAGGGGTGTGGGGCTCTATATATAGTACTACGGAGTCTCCACATCTCCAAACTGTTAAATGTGGGACTTAAGACTTGATGGGGTAAATGGATCCTGGAGGTATCCATTTACCCACTTACAACATAAGAGGCGTACAACCAAATACTCCAACATTCTCGAACATGCCATGAAATGGAGAGTAGAATCTATGCAGAGGACGACCATTCTGCTTGGTCTTGTAGATGTCAAAATAGAACTGTAGAATCTTGGCCTCATTCTTTGATTGGCCATATGTGGCTGTCAGGATACCCCACATCGCCTTGGTGGTGGGTTGATTCACAATATCATTGGCAATCTGCCAATCTTTGTAACGAGAGTCCCATAGAGCCAAATACACATGTACGAGTCATCTTGCTTCCACGAAGCGTTCTCCCCAGTCTTAACCGTTGACTCCGGCTGTATCAGAATGTGCTCCTTGTTAGTGCACTGCATGAGGGTCAAGAATTGCATGGACCACACCTCATAGTTGGTGCCGTCCATCTTCACGATGGGAGCCGAGCCCTTGAAGGCGCCAGACGAAGAGAAGACATCACCCTTGCTCTCTGACATGATGAAGAAAACATGGCTGAAATGGAACTGGACTAGGTAGTAGATCGATTTGAGCAAATCTACACGATCATATATATGATTGGTTGTACATGTAGACTCATACAACTATCCTCTTCAATCCGGATCCGTACGAGGGAGTGATTCGTGTTCTAGTGGTTTGAAATCACCATTATCCAGTCAAAATCAGACCAAAAAAGAGCTCTATGACATAAAAACGTGTTGTAGGAGTTCACACGAACCCTGGATAACGCTAAGGGCCCTAGAAGGATGTGGTATGGGCTGCGATGGAGAAGGCCTAACAGGAGCTTGGGCATCGACAACAGAGCCCTCCAGGGGCTAGGCAACGACAAAGGGGCCCTTGGAGGGCTGCTAGCGACAACCTGGCAGGGCTAGGGGCCAAAGGGACATTGCTAGGACCCTAAGAGGGCCTTGCAGCACAACCTAAGGTCCACGAGGGCCACTGGAGGCAGCTCTCAGTTGTCCTCGAGGACCATTGGGGCGACGCACAACCTCCTTGGAGGCTAGGCAATGCACACGAGAGACGAAGGGTGGAGGTAGTTTTAGAGCACGTGGTACACGAACTCCTATCTAGTACCGTTGCTCTGATACCATGTGGAGAAAAGAATGATTTGTTTATTCATGAGGCCCTAAGGTTCTATTATATAGAGGAGAAACTTATTTAGGCAAATTACATAATAGAGACTGAAAGAAAAGGAACTACATAGAATCGTAAAACGATAACTAATATCTCGATAGTTTTTCTGGGTACTCTTGAACCCAAAAAGGGCATAAATGCTATGATCCTGTAGGTCATCATTACTATGTCTCTATTGCAGTGTTTTTGAAACCGAACCGGCCGGTTTGACCGGTTCGACCGGTGAATTGGGCCTGGACCGGTCCGGTTAACCGGTTTATGCCGGTTTGGTTCGATTGATCAAATTTTAGTTAAACCGTCCGGTTCAACCTATTTTTTTGACCCGGTTGAACCACATTTAATTTTTAAATTATTTAAAAATTTTGTTGATAGTGGGAGTTGAACCCATGACCTTTGATTATCTATTTGACACTTCCAACGAACTACACTAACACAACTCTTTGCATGTGTTGGGTTTTAAATATAATCAAACTATTATCATGTTATAGAGCATCTAGTCCAAATAATATATATATATATATGATTATGTATGATATTTGATGGTGTATAAGAAAAATACTTTATGTATAGTGTGAGATATATACATTATCTATGTATTATATATATTTATGGTATATTAAGTATATATTATATATATATTATTTCATTTCGGTTTGATTAACCGGGTCAACCACTTTTTTTTCACCGGTCTGGTTTAATCCGGTTTTAAATAATGATGGCGTCATCATCCGGTTGAGCCGGTTTGATTACATGGTTCGACCTAATCCGACCATTTCAGCAAGGTTTCCGGTTCGGTGTCCGGTTCGGTTTCAAAAACCTTGCTCTATTGATGTCACATTCTTTGAGCAGACTAGTTTCTTCACAATGTCTGTTAGTGGCATACTGTTGGAGCTATCGTCGCCACCTACTGTCTATAAAAGAAAGAATGCCATTAACTCTGAATATGTTCCTCTACCCGTGCTACATTTACAGTAAGAAGTGCCTTCTTCAATTGTCCCTCACACTTCTTGTATGGAGGCTCCATTGGTTCTCCCCATAACTCTAAGGTAAACTAAGAGGCAATGTACTTTCCATCCTATCTTCTCTTTTACTTCCACTGAGAGTCTTTTTAGTGGTGACATTTTATAGTTGCCATGATGGCAATCAATATTCCCTGTGTTCATTTTCATGCGCTCCAGGACCATGGTCGGAAAGTGGCCATAGACGAGGAGATGGTTGATCCAGAGGGACATGAGATCTATTGCCTTCCCACATGGCGTGAAACTAGTTGAATCTTGAATGTAGATGGGTTTTAATGACCACATCAGTCTACTGATGGAACCATTAACATATTGAAAGCTCGACCCGTGACCATTGGATTATTTGAGACCTTCTCACCGGTTGTCCGATTAGGCACTGTTCACACTATTTTGTCTGTTGCAGTCAACAACAATTGGCCTATAATCCAGCTTAATGTGAAGAATGCCTTCCTTTATGGGGATCTTGAAAAGAGGTTTATATGATGCAGCCACCTAGGCACTCCGTCGAGGAGGATTATGTATGTTGGCTTCATAAGGCTATCTATAGCATGATGTACCCACATGCATGGTTTGACAACCTTACTAATGAGATTGGGTATCTTGGTTTCCAAATATTGATGTATGACTACTATGTTTTTGTGAGATGACGAGCTATTGGATTGTGATACTGGATGTTTATGTTGACGACATGGTGATAATTGGTGATGACGAAGCAGGAATTGCAGAGACCAAGGCCTTTCTTCAGAAGGTGTTTGCCACCAAGGACCTTGGTGAGCTATTTCTTGGGCATAGAGGCGATCTGCACTGGAGAAGGATTACATCTGTCAGAGGAAATATTGCATGGATATTCTTACAAAAGGCAAGTTTGCTTGGATGCAAACCATCGGGTGTCCCAACAGAGGCACCGACATACTACCTCTCATCATCATGAGTTTGAGGAATCTACTCGATACAAAATTCTAGCAGGTAAAATAATTTATCTCACTGTCACTAGGCTTGATATATCATATGCTGTCAGTAGGGCAAGCCAACACTTGGAAAAAGACCATGTTACAACCGGAGGTTCTCCTAATACTCCATTGTCTGAAGGGATCTCCAGGGTGTCACCTTTTCTACAGACCCAATGGCTACACCAGCATCGTTACTTACTGCTAATGCGGATAATGCTAGCTCTCTTGAAGACAGACATTCCACCACCGGATATACAATGTTCATTGGAGGAAATCTTATTACCTGGCGTAGCAAGAAGCAACCTGTGGTATCTCGGTCAAGTGCTGAAGCATAATAGAGGGAAATAACCTAATGAGATTACGTCGCGGGTAGCCTTCTTGGCAGAAAGAGGCCTTCCTGCAGCTACTCTTGTTCCATTTCATTATGACAACAAGTCTGCCACATATATCACAACTAATCCACTATTTCATGAAAGAACCAAACATATTGAAGTTGACTGCCATTTCATACATGATGCTGTATGAGAAAGAAGGATCTGGACACCACATATCTCTACCCATTTTCAGCTTGTAGACATACTCACAAAGGCACTACCCAAGAAACTCGTTTCTTGGCTTATCTCCAAATTGGACATGATCGACAAATATGCTCTAACTTGAGAGGGGTGTTAGAATTGTTTAGCGTTCTATTTCATTAAGCTTTGTAGCACTTCAAGGGTATCCTTGTAATTCTCTTATTTTTGCTCTCTACGATTTCATGCTATATAAGAAACCTTAGGCCATATGGATAAACAAATATTCATTCTCTTATTCTTTTTGACATAACCATAACCAGGCTATTAAGCAAAGTTGGCAAGTTTATGGAGCAGTCGAGACACACATATGGATGCAGTTTACTTGATTCTGAGGTATCTGAAGTCCTCTCTAGGTATTGGTTTGCTCTTTAGTAGAAGGTTATCCTTTGTCATCATGACGTGCAGATGTAGACTAGCATGGTACCCCAATGGCATGGAATCTATCTTTGGCTTTGCAGTGTTCATATAGAGCTTTTTAGTGTCATGGAATAGCAAGAAGCAGATTGTGGTTGCCAGATCTAATAAAGATTCAGAATAGAGAGCCATAGTGTATGGGAGCGCTTAAATGATGTGTCTCAGATCTGTTCCTATTGATCTAGCTATTTATGCACCACTTCCTATGCATCTACAATGCCACAACCATACTGCTCTTATCATTGCTAACAACCTTGCCTTCCATGAGAAGACCAAGTATGTTGGAGTAGATTGTTACTACACATGACATGATTCAGAAGAGCTTTATCTCTATTGCCCACATCAACTTAGGGGAATAGACAACAAATGTTTTCACCGTGGTTCTAGCCAGAGGGCCATTTCATAGGTGTTGTTCCAAGCTGAGCATGATTGACATTTATTCTCCATCCTAAGGGAGGGTGTTGAGAGTTATTTTATCTTTTCCTATTTCATGTATTTTTTTTATTTTCATCTCTATTATATAATTTGCCCAACATGGTTTCTGTCCTCCATGTAAGAGAACCCTAGGGCCTTGTGAATAAGAAATTCGTTATTCTCTTTCCACATATATAAAGGGTTTATAAAAAGAATGAAAGAAAAAGATGCGTCACAAAAAGAGAAAAAAATTGGAAAAAAGAATCTATTTGTTTGTATCTCTCGTATGGATATGTGAGATTTGCGTAGTGAGA
Organism: Ottelia alismoides; assembly: GCA_037367405.1. Lineage (NCBI taxonomy): Eukaryota > Viridiplantae > Streptophyta > Magnoliopsida > Alismatales > Hydrocharitaceae > Ottelia > Ottelia alismoides. Next base: position 168,522 of record JAZKJV010006551.1, on the reverse strand, counting down.
CCCACACATAAGATCATTTATTCAAAGATCCTTACACTCGTGGGATTAGCTCAGAGTCTTCATGTGGATCACCTATATCAGAGACCCATGTTAGATGCTTTATACCAAGAGAGATCCATTCTTTAGTTAAGTATATAGGAGAGGTCCAGTTCGAGGCTCTCTTGTGAGAGACCCATTTCAGATGTTTTACGAGGAAACTCATTCTTCAAACCTTCATATTGTAGAAGCATTCGTAGCGGTATCCCCTGCATCCAGAGTAGTAGCCCATCATTTGAAGATTCCCCATTTCAAAAGCACGAGAAGATGCAATTTAAAGTTTGAGAGTTGGGGTTAAGAGATGACCGTAGTTGCAAAAAATTGGTGACTAGCTTGTCTAGTCAGTCGATTTTTTATATTATCTATTTTTTCTTTTTTCAAAAGTAATTTAATATAACATGCTTAATATTTGATTTAAATTCAATTATTTCTTTTATTTCATTTATAATAATATAAAAATTTCAAATCTATTTAATAGATATAAATATATGTATTAAAGTGATATATATTAAAAATAATTTAAAAATGCAAGACTGACGTCCGACAAAATACGATTACTCACCTAACTGCGGATTAATCATTTGTTAAAGATCCAACTGACTAAATACCAATTACTGACTTCTGCAACCTTGGAGATGGTACTCGTCTTGTGTACGTTAGGGGTTGTATTGTTCAAGTTGAGCATTTCATGCTCCAATTTGTGGAGTATTGGGAGTTTTGGAAAAATTGGACCTATGTATGGGATGTGTTTGTCCAAAATTTGGTTAGAGTTACTGCTTGATTGTGTTAGTGGGGCTATATAAGGAACCCCAAACTTTTGTATTTAATGAAAAACTAATGCAATATCATGCTTCTTGTGGCTTTTTCCTTGTGGGTTCACCCCGCTCCTCTAGGTTGGGTTTCATGGAATGTCATGTTTTCGTTTTGTTCTTTTATTCCACATATCTTTGACTGAGGATGATGACGCTCTTTTAGTCGCGAGAGATGTGGCGCAATGTCAGGAGGCATATCACTGAGCTATGCAGACATGCCAAAGAGGAGGTGCTATGAGGCACGCAAGATGTGTTCGAAGACCGTCCATGTTGAATGGCCTGTGGTGATCGCATGGTCAAGTAACCACGTCCGGCGGTTGTGGCAAGGTTGGGTCTCACAGGAAACTATAACCATTGTGTGTGTGTGGGGGGGGGGGGGGGGAGGGCGAACTGTGTGATGGGCATATACACCCTATAAATTTCGACCTCCTCTAGGCGGGGAACTGTGAACACGATCTCTCCTGTACTAGGAAGCCCTCCCGATCCAACACCTCCCTTTCTCTCTCTCAAGAAGGCATCGAGTGACATACCTCGATCTTAAACTGCTATCAGAGCACGCGTCATTGACTCCATCGTCAAACCATTGTTGACTCCAAGGTCGCCATCGACTCCGAGGTTGCCGCTGCAAGTGTCATCTCCAGACTGTAGCCACAAGAAAAGAAAACCCTTGAGGTGCTGCCCCTCTAAGGCTCGGATAGCTGCCGCCGAGACTTCTCGAAACCCTAACAAAAGTTCCAGGTCCCCCTTTTATTTTTGGGATTTTTACCCGGCAGACCCTATAAACTTTGCCAATTACCTCCACGACCTTTGAAACAACATAATTCCCCCCTCGACCCCGTCAACTTGCCAACTCTTATTTAGTCAAAAAAACTTGCCAACTCTTACCCCATGAACCCTGTGGTTAATTTGTTTAAAGCTCGTGAGGGTTCTTGGGGGTAATTTATAAGGTCGATGGGATAATTACATTGTGCAAAAGGTCGTAGAGGTAATTGGCAAAGTTTAGAGGGTCTGTCGGGTAAAATCCCTTTATTTTTTATTATCTACGTGCACCCTTCGTTTGTTTGAAGTGGGCCTAGAATCCACTTGCCCCTTTTATCAATTAAAAACTATCAACCCCGCTTGCATTGTCTTTAAGCTTTGCTAATAAAACAAGAAAAGGACTTTTTTTTAAAAACGTGCTGCTTGCTTTCCGTTTTTTTTCTTGTTTTAAAAAAAGATGATGGTGGTTTAATAATTGGTAATTTCACTTGTTTACTTAATTAAATTAAAAAGATAACCAGTTTGCCCTTTTTTTTGAACTTGTGTAGTTTTTTTAAATATTTTACATAATCAATTGATTCAATGCATGATCGATTGAATCCCTTTAAAGAGTATAATTTCTTTGTTTTGAAATAACCTTTGTTAAGGTTTTTTAATCTGTTAAAGTTCCTCATTGATAAAACAAGAAATTGTATGATAGTCCTTTTTTTAATTAAGTGATAATATTACCTTTTGTGACCCGTTAAAAAACAAAAATACAAGCAAGTACCTTTGTGCATTCTTAGTACATAAAAATCAAGCATCTTTAAACATTACTGTTAAAGTACATAATCTTGTTGATCTTTTTTGCAATTGATCTCACACTTATTTGATTAACTGTTTTTTTATACTTTTGCGCATTCCTGTTAAATTGTACAATCTCATACAAGACTTATATTTGCCTAAATAGATCTAATATGACAAGCAAAACAATTGCCACTGATGTGGAAAAAATTGAGTACCTTAACGATATTGATTATGAACAGTGGAGTAGAAAGAGCTACTATGGCCTTCTACATGATAGCATATGCTCCATTATAGATAAACTCGACACTATCTTATCTGAGAATCCAACCATGGAGAAAATTAGGTCCCGCGAACAATGTGAGAAAATAGATAATAGAACTGTGAGCTTTATACTGACCCACATGGAGTTGAATCTGATTTAGATATTCGAGACCTATAAATTAGCATACGAGCTCTGGACTGTGGTTAAGGAAAAATATCACTTCAAGTTGGAAGTGAGCGTCCGACTTCTTCTACACAAGTACAGTTCGTGTAGAATGAAGGAATATGAAAGCGTCTTCGATCACATGAACAAGATGATCGTGATAGCCAAAGGATGTTGAATGCGCGATTCCAAAAAGGATGCAAATGACCTATGAAGTCTGCCACCATCATTCAACATGGTTGCCACTTCTCTTAGGATGCATGACAATATTAAGATTGTGACGGACCTACCCGTACAACTGACATTGAGTAGGATCTCTCGAAGCAAAGATTGAAAGTTGAGATCTTTGAGGTCTAGGAGGAAGAAAAAGCTAATGTTGTGCACATAAAGAGAAGACTAAGACCCTCAAAGACGAATTTCAGGGGAAAAGGTAGGAAATACCTACGTAGTTCGTGCTATGGTTACGGCTAATATGACCACTTCAAGGTCAATTGCCCCAACAAGAAGCTGAGAAATTCCAAAACATCTGAGAACAAAGGTAAGAAGAAACTTGAATTCGCGTCTTTCGTGGACTACAACTTTGCTGTTACGGACTGTGATGGGTGGTGGATCGACTATGGTGCAACCCCACCACATTGCAAAGATAAAGGAGGGACTAGTGGACTTCACGGAGCTGAAGAGAAGAACACATGATCTTCATGGGGAACAACAACTACTTAGATGTCGAAGGTGTTAAGATATATAAGCTTGACCTGTGCGGCAGTATAATGGTACTTCATGATGTACTATATGCTTCCGATAAGAAAATGATGTACTATATGCTCCATGAATACTTCGAAACCTCGTATCTGTTCCAGTTTTGCTTAAGAAAGAATTTGAAGTTCATTTCTATAATAAACATATATCAATAGGAAAGAATAAAAATGTCTATATGCCATGGGAAGTTTATACCCTAGCGTGGCCTATTCTGTCCTCCTGTAATAAGTACTAATGAATCAATGAATGCTATTTCTCAGTACTCTTTGTGTTATTTATCATATTATGATTTATGGAACATGAGACTAGGTCATCTAGGAATATAGATCTGGAGATCTGATCCTGCTCTTCTGGCCTTTAGTCTTCTTAGGACAAGGGACCAGACAAGTCCAAGGATGAACCTCCTCTTCTGCCAGACTGAGGCCCTAGCTTATTCCAGCTCTTCCTGCTCAATTTAAGTTCTTTCTTGTTCTGGAACTAGAGTAATGTGTCAGGATTCACAGCAGAGGTTCGTATTAAGTAAATAGATGGGTAGTCAAGCAAGGGTTGTCTTCAGGCTCGGAGAAAGAGCAGGGGCAGAAAGCCATCAAAGAAGAAAGTGGTTAAACATACCAAATTGGATCAAATGCTTTAATCTAATCTTTTGCCTAAGATTAAGGATGCAAGGACATTTCCCTATGAATATTATCTGACTGGTAAAATGACGAGAAACCACTCTTAATTAGAACTCTGTCAAAAGAATTATTAGGCTTGATCCATTCAGACATATATGGACCATTGAGCGTCCGTACACATAGAAATAAGGAATACTTCATAATATTCATTGATGACTTCTCTAAGTTCTCTTATGCCTATCTCCTAGGAAGAAAGGCAAGAGCTTTCGAAACATTCAGAAGATACAAGACAGAAGTAGAGACGAAATTGGGAAAACCAATTAAGACCCTTAGGACTGATATATGTGGAGAATATACCTCAAAGGAGTTTGAGGAGTACTATATTCTAGCAGACACTTGTAGATAAGCTATGATGCCTTATACACCAAAACAAAATGGCGTTGCTAAAAGAAAAAATCGAACATTGATGAATGCAGTAAGGTGTATGTTGTCACACTCAGATCTCTCAAAAGTTTTTTAGGGAAAAACAATGTTAACAACTAACTACATACGTAATTGGATTCCACCAAGTCCATAAAATCAACACCATATAAATTTAGAATTTCATGAAACCCGAGTTGTGTCATCTCCGGAACTGGGGATGTGTTGTATATGTCTTGATATCGAGTCATCTTAGAGACAAGCTAGACTTCAAGACATTAAAGTGTAAATTTGTTGGATATAGTGAACATTCTAAAGGATATATGTTCTTTCATGAATCAAAAGGTCTCATCAAAAATCGCGATGCAACACTTCTTGAAAATCATCAAGAGAAGGGGCATGAAGCAGAGGAATCAGATCCTCTTGTTGTCCTACATGACAATGAAGACGACTTAGAGATGGGATCGGAACTAGCGGATGTTACTGATCAATGATACATAGAAAATGAACCTATGAACAATGATGATCCTTTAGAGGAAGTGGGTGTACCCACACAAGCCACGAGTATGATCGACAATAAGAGACCCCGATCACGACCCGCATGTGTGGAATATTATCATTTCTATGGGTGCATGGTATCATGTTTCACCGGAGATGAGGATGCAACATATTGTACAGATCACATATCTTTTGATGAAGCAATGGCTTCAAATGAGTCGTAATTATGGACGGCCGTCATGAGAGATGAGCTGGACTCAATCGAACGAAATGGTATATGGAAGTTATGTGATTTGCTAGAATGTAGACAATCCATATGATGTAAGTGGGTATTTAAGAAAAAGTACCAAGCTAATGGTACTGTTGATAAATATGAAGCAAGATTAGTTGCCAAGGGTTATACTCCACAAGTTGGAATAGACTTTCAGGAAAGCTACTCTCCGGTTGATAAATTTGCATCGATACAGATGATCATAGCTAGTCGCATATATGGATTTGGAATTGTTCCAAATGGATGTGAAGATAGCCTTCCTTAATGGAGAATTAAGAGAGGATATATATATATATATGCATCAACCTGATGGTTTTCAGGCAGAAGATCATGAGGAAAGGATTTATAAGTTAAGAAAGTTATTATATGGCTTAAACCGGTCTTCGTAACAAATTTGAGATGACATTATAAGTTAGGAAAGTCATTATCCTATTTGGATTTGTTGCAAATAAGTTGGATAAATGTGCATGGCATGACCAATGGGAGCAAGTTTGCTATCATGTCATTGTATGCGGATGCCATTCTACTCGTAGGTAATGACATAAAAATGGTCAATGAAATTGAAGAGAAATTGAGCAATGAATTTGAAATGAAGGACATGGGCGAAGCATTTTATATTCTAGGATTTCGGATTACAAGAGAGAGATTCAAGGACATTGAGTCTTAGTCAAGAAAAATATTTGCATATTGTATTGAGGAGATTGGAATGCAGAACAACACTCCAGCTTCTACACCACATGTGATTGGAAAGAGACTCGGTATGAGTCATTGTGATTGGAAAGAGACTCAGTAAGAGACAATGTCCTGGAAAAAGGACATAAACCTTTAGAAGTTCCATATGAACAAGCGGTATGAAGTTTAATGTATGCAATGATGTGCACTCGACCTGACTTGGTATATCCAGTTAACCTTGTCAGTAGATATCAAAGTAATACCAGAGTAGCACCTTGGGAAGTTGTAAAGAGAATTTTTCGATATCTTAGAGGAATTGTACATCTGAAAATAGTACACCGAGCTGAATCACTTGAGGTAGTAGGATACTCCAATGCAGGTTTCGGAGGGGATATGAATGATAGAAAATCTATATTGGGTTACATTTTCATGTTTGGTAGAGCAACCGTTTCTTGGATAGCAAGAAACAAGGATGTGTATCTAGACATACACATGAGGTAGAATACATTGCATGTAGCATGGCCACTACTCATGAGGTCTGGATTAAACGCTTTCTAGATTTAAGCCTTGAATTGATTAAAAGTCCAGTTGAAATGTATTGTGATAATCAAGCTGCAATAAGCTTGATCAATAATGGGGCTAATAATCCTAAAGGAAAGCAGATTGAAATCCAATGTCACTATCTATATACACAATATATTGGCAAAATGAGAAATTATGGTATCTTATATACCTACATATGATATGTTAGCCGATTCTCTAAGGGAATAACAATTAGTACATACATTAAACATGTTGGTTTAATGGGACTCCAGCATGCATGAGTCGAGGAAGAGGTTTTCTTGAATCCTCACTGATAACATCTCTATATACTAGACTAATAGTGGGAGTGTAGAAGCTTTGACTACTTTGTTCACATGGGAGATATAGAATGACCTCTGGTGATCGCAGGGTTATGCAACCGCCTCTGGCGGTTGTGGCAATGCCGGGTCTCACGGGAGACCGTAACCGTTGGACATGGGGGTGAGGGCGGACTGTGCGAGGGACATACACACATTCCTACAAGAGAGTCAGATGACAAGGATCGTACAATAGGGACTCAATGTGATGCGGAGATGACAAGGATCGCACAATAGGGACTCAATGCGATGTGGAGATCGTAAGTAAAACTAAAAAAGGGTGATAGTTATGATTATGATTCTTCGAGGAAATAGAGTTTGAATTTTGATATGACAGATGTCTATTCCAAAATAATATCGCAATAGAGCTGGGGCTTTGGATCATGTATTTGGGCTTATAAATATAAGAGCAGTGTCATTAACTCCACACAAGGAAGAACAACGGAAGAGAACAAGAAAACAGAAAATCGTACTTGTTCTTTAGAATGATTTTTCCTCAGGTTGTCAAGAGGTGATTGACCACTGCAAGTATCATCTGTTTCATGGACTTTTGAGGTGGTTATTTGCACATCTATTTCCACATATAAATAAAACAATTTCAGTTCGAAAAAGTAAACTTGAGTTGGACTAATTAGTTCCTCTGACAGGGTATTTTTTATGGCCTGACTTGTACACAATTTTATGTTTTATCTTAAAATTTTGGAAAATGCAAAGTATCGTATGTGAAATGTAATTATACACTTCTGAATATTTGGGGCTTAAGGAGTAAGAAGACGAGAATGGCTTATTTAGCTATTTGGATAAGCAATAAATATTCTTAATAATCAAAGTAAGCTTATGCTACTTTTTGCTGCAATTTGTATACTTCTAAGAGTTTGGAAATCATCATCACTGTTTTGTTCAATAAAACATGTTTTGGTCCACTTGTATAGATAGGCGATTCTATAATATAATTGACCTTTACTCTAATTCTTTTGCTGCATATTAGAGTTCAGAATATCAACATCCAATATGTATGACCATTAGGGTGTGCAAAATAATCAGGTGAATGGGTACCCAGCATCAGACTTTTGGACCCTAAACTCATGAGTACACAACTGCAGCAGCAGCAACAACAAACCCTTTTCCCACATTAAGTAGTGTCAACTACACAGATCTTTCTTGGGTCATTTTCGGGCTAAACTCACGTGTACTCATGTAAAAATGTCTACAAGAGATGCACGATATGCCATGATTGATGTCCCATCAAAAAATCCATGTGGGATCTCAGCTGCCCGTTGGGTATTCGGTTGGAGTCTCACTATCTTCATTGATCTAGAATTAGGTATGTAAATGGTCTGATATATATATATATATATATATATATATATATATATATAGGGGGCTTTTCAAATAGGACTTGGTCCTTCCATCCTTAAGGAAGGCCAACGATCCTGGCCGTTAGATTCAAATCTAACGACATCATCAATTTATTTGTCCAAAAGGGCATTTTGGTCATCAACTTTCGCATTAATTATGCACGCCAATAAATATTCCGAAATTCTAAATTTAGCTATTTTTATTTTTGGTATTTTTCGCAGTACCATATTTAAAAAATATCCATTTTTATCCTGGGCGACATTACGTAGGGCAATGTTTGTATCTTAATGTGTTTTTTTGTAGAATCTGTTGTTCCTTTTGTAATGAGTGTGTTTTTTGTATTTACTGTGTTTCTTTTAAAATTAATCAGCCAATTGTAAATTATGTATGGTTCTTTGTAGAATACAATTCATATTAGCAATTGATGCATGGTTATTTGTAATGATTGTATGGTTCTTTGTAGAATATAATTTTTATGGTTATTTGAAAAAAATGCAGTAGTCATTCACGCTCAATCGATGAGTAAAATATCACCGAAATATGTATAATACACATTCAGAATGTATAATGCATATCCAAAATGTGTAATACACATCAAAATATACAATATGCATAAAAAACTACAACTGTCATTTGCACTCAATTGATACGTAAAAATACATATCAAATATCTATAATATACGCCAAAATTGTATAATACACATAAAAAAGTGTATAATACATATCAATATTGTACCTCCGTGTCGACGGGACCTCACCACGCTGCGTCCATTCCTCCTCCCACGTTCCCCCGTGCTCCTGTCCAACGCCGCCGCATGCATCATACGATCCGGCGTACGATCTCGCTCGATCCCGCCAATAAGACGTCCATCGCACGATCCAACGCAATACCCGTCCTCGTCTCTGCTCTGTGTCATCATATGTGTCATCGTCGACGACATCCTCCTCGTTGCAATCGTCTGTGTCATCGTCGACGACACCCGCAAGGAACTCGTCCTCCTTTTTCTCCCGCTCGTTTCTCGCCTCCTTGCACTCGACATCAAATCCGGTCCACCTGACCACCCGGAGGAGGAACCATCGCCCCAGATCGAGCATCGCGTCGAGCATCGCCTCGCATCCCGGTCGCCCATCGCCGCTGGAGAAGACGTGAATGTGGCAACGTGAATGACAAATTAGGAGAGAGAGAGAAATGCAACGTGAATGACAAATTAGGAGAGAGGAATTAATGAGGAGATAATTTAGGTAGTTACATACTATATTTAGATAATTGATAATGACGAAAATGGGTTTTTGATTAATTAAATAATATTATTAACATGCCTTTAATAACAACCGTCTGATTAGTGATTGACGCACATGATCGTTGGCCTTCCATAGAGATGGAAGGACCATGTCTCATTTGAAAGATATCCTATATATATATAGGGTAAAATGGGGCTGCCCCCATGGGGGGAGCTAACTTGGCTCCCCCCGCGCCATTTTACCCCATTTTTTATTTTTTTTCGAAATTTCTTCCGTGGATTTTCATCGATATATCCCTATATTATGTCATTCAAAATTCACGTGAAACAGAATCTCCTACGACCTCCATCTAGAAGGGTCATTTTTAGCAATTCTGTTACCGTTAAAAAATGGCTGTCTGGATGGAGGCCGTACGAGTCTCTGTTTCACACGAAATTTTAATAGCATAATATAGGGATATAGTGATGAATATTTACGGAAGAAATTTTTTTAAAAAATAAAAAAAACCAATCGAGCGATATAGCACGGGGGAGCCAAGTTAGCTCCCCCCGCCCCATTTCGCCCGGTTTTTTATTTTTTTTTGAAAATGTCTTCCGTGGATTTTCATCAATATATCCCTATATTATATCATTAAAATTTCGTGCGAAACAGAGACTCCTACGGCCTCCATCCAGACATGGTCGTTTTTAGCAATTCTGTTACCGTTAAAAAATGACTGTCTGGATGGAGGCCGTAGGAGTCTCTGTTTCGCACGAAATTTAATGACATAATATAGGGACATAGTGATGAAATTCCATGGAACAAATTTTCAAAAAAATAAAAAATAAAAAAAATCGGGCGAAATGGGGCGGGGGGAGCCAAGTTAGCTCCCCCCAGAGGGCAGCCCCATTTAACCCTATATATATAGGGAACACTTCAAATGGGGTGGGGTCTCACCAATATTGTGGTAAGCCATCAATCAGATTCGTCAGATCACAATCTGACGGTGGCATAAAAAATATTACCCAAAAGGGTATTTCCGTCATCTCATTTTTTTGTAAATTCGAATTTCATTTAATGGATTTGAATTACCATTTAATGTTTTCCGGATTTGGTATTTTTGAATCATACCTTTACTGGTCGTTTTTCAATTTTACGCTGAATGAATTGGGTTAAACCATATCTTTGTAAACGCCCGCGAAGTTTTTGTGAAAATGTATGTTCTTTTTGTAATTTCGTTTTTCACATTTTTGTTTGTAAATTGGTAATTCCGTTTTGTAAATGGGTACATTCGTTTTGTAAACTCCAATGAGTTTTTGTAAGAGTAATTATCCTCTTTGTAAACTTCAGTCTTTTTTTTGTAAATGTATATATTCATTTTGTAAAATTTGTGCGACCTTTTGTAACTGTATCGCGCTCTTTTGTAAAATTCGCGGAGAGCTCTGCAAAATAAGATAAAACAACAACGGGATTTGTAAAAAAGTGAATCAATATGTAAATCAAAAAGTCAATTATGTAAATTATTAAACCACAATGTAAATCCGTGCATTACCTCACAATTGCGGCCACAACCAGCTTCACCGCCGACCGTTGCTCGATGCAGCACCTCGATCGCATCTGGAACCCGTCGCCGACCGATAAAGAAAAGGAAGTAGGGGGCAGCCGCCGCCGCCGCGGAGGATCTGGAGCAGCGACTGGGGGGTGCAGCTCGACGTCAGGAGGCAGTGGAGGAAGTGCCGCTGGCGCACCGCGCGGATGGGCTGCGCGGCGCCGCTGGGGCTGAGCGGTGGTGATGCAGCGTGGACTCGACATGTAGGGCCGTCTAATTATTTAAATTGTGGTCGTTAATTTTATTTACGTTTTTAAGTTGTCGCAATTTTAAATAAAGAGATCGCGTGTGATCTCAATTAGTCTTAATTTGAATTTCAAATTTGGTAGTTAGTCGGTTAATTAGTTAGAGTCAGTTTAGGATAATTGGTTGTTGGTTTAAATTATTTTCTATTCTTGTAATGTCATCCCTCCTATATAAAGGGATGAGGGTCCAATGTTTTAGTCAGTTCAAGATGTGATAAAATAGAGATTTATCTCTCTCTCTCTCTCCCCTCTCTCTCCTTCTCCCCGCGTGATCTACACGTGTTCTTCTTCTCCCAAACCCCTCGTATTCCCGACGAGTCTCTTTTCTCTTCCCCTCGCGGTCTACGTGTTTCTTCTTCTCTAACCCCGCGCATCCAGCGTGTCTTCTCTTCTCAACCCTTCCAGTTTCTTCGTCTCAACCCCTCTCTCTTTCTTCTACCAAAATTTCCACCATAAAAAAATATTATCAACGTCGACGCCGAATCGTGTTTGCATCAATTGGTATCAGAGCATGGCAACCGAATCGTCCCTACGATTCGACGATCCCGTCGCGCATTGGAAGATGCAATATGATTTGAGTTGCATATCTCATGATTCGCGTTCACGCGCACGTCGACACAAGTTCATGAAGCGCCTTATGTCAAGCCTCAAGGTTCAAGCAATTCGTCGGGAGACGAATTTTTTAAAAGCGGAGGAGAGTTGATGCAGCGTGGACTCGACATGTAGGGCCGTCTAATTATTTAAATTGTGGCCGTTAATTTTATTTACGTTTTTTAAGTTGTCGCAATTTTAAATAAAGAGATCGCGTGTGATCTCAATTAGTCTTAATTTGAATTTCAAATTTGGTAGTTAGTCGGTTAATTAGTTAGAGTCAGTTTAGGATAATTGGTTGTTGGTTTAAATTATTTTCTATTCTTGTAATGTCATCCCTCCTATATAAAGGGATGAGGGTCCAATGTTTTAGTCAGTTCAAGATGTGATAAAATAGAGATTTATCTCTCTCTCCTCTCCCCTCTCTCTCCTTCTCCCCGCGTGATCTACACGTGTTCTTCTCCCAAACGCCTCGTATTCCCGACGAGTCTCTTTTCTCTTCCCCTCGCGGTCTACGCGTTTCTTCTTCTCTAACCCCGCGCATCCGGCGTGTCTTCTCTTCTCAACCCTTCCAGTTTCTTCATCTCAACCCCTCTCTCTTTCTTCTACCAAAATTTCCACCATAAAAAATTATTATCAACGTCGACGCCGAATCGTGTTTGCATCAGGTGGTTGGAAAGGAGGCAGCGGAGCGCGACCGACGTCGCGCGGGGAACGACGCGGGGAGACGAGCAGTCGCGCGGGGGTGCGCAGCGCACTGGTGCGACGGAGGAGCCGTACAGGGGCACCTGCTGTGGGCGAGGCGTCGGAGCGCGGGCTGTGGAGAGGGGGAGGGGGCGCCGACAATCAATTGAGAGAGAAAGAGGGAGATTAGGTCAAATAGTTATCACATTCTATATTTAGAATGCGACGAAATGACCAAAATAGGTTTTTAACCATTAAATTAATATAATTAATGCGTCAATAAATCTAGCTGTGGGATCAAAAATAGAAGGACGAGATTGAGGGCTCACCATAATATCGGTGAGACCCTGACTCATTTGAAGTTTGTCCTATATATATATGTAGACATATATGAAAATATATTACCATATCCTTTAAAACACATAGATGTGAAATGGATAGGATCACATATAGCTAATAAAAGAATAGTATATATATTTACAACAAAAACGCATTTTCCCACATTAAGTAGGATAGAATGACCCTAATAGCTTTCCCATTTGTTGATTGTCACCTACGATGTTGGAAAAATTGCATTGATACCCTTGATTGGAAAAATTTCACCGACACCCCTGCCTCCATACGGTGGTGCGGTGTAGAGGAAATTTGCCGTTGGTTAATAATAGCCTTCCCATTTGTGGATTGGCTACCTACGATGTTGGAAAAATTGCATCGATACCCTAAATACTATATATATTTGCTTAATAAAAATAATATATGCGATGTCTTACTGATGAAACTTGTATATCAAATGTATTCATTTCCTAATAATTATATCATATATGGTGAAAAGCTATAAAAATTGTTGAATATAGTTAGAACTTAATTAACAGCTATATATATACACACACACAAAATATATACACTTATGAAAATATTTTTGGATAAGAAAATGATAGCTGTATCCACATCTAATCTAAAATGAATATAAATGAATAGGAATGCCAAAATATGAATAAAACATACGCTAGTGGATGGGATACAAATATATAAATATATGTTTGCATCCTTATTCAAAACATTTGTCATCTCTTTCTTCTTTAGTGTTATTGTGCCTTGGCTCCATTTCATCTTGACGCTCACATTGCCTTTCACCACCCAGAGTCCCCTTCATTCTGGCAAGCCCACTCTATCCTGCCCACGTCCACTCGAGCCCACACACCCATTGGTATATGCATTTTAGCTGTATAGTTCGTAAACATTATTTCAGTTTGTTAGTGAAGACTGATATAATGTGATAATTAGATTTGTGATTGTGTCATACCGAAACGATTAACCAATCTAACGTCCAAATAAAAGGATCCATGAAGGACTTTAGGATATGATCAACACATCGTGAATTTCAAGAATGATAATTGAAATTTCTGAAAAAATATAATTGCCGATGTGATTTTAAAGTCATAAAATGTAATATAATTAACTTCTAAGGGAAGGGATATTCTACACCTGTTACTCATTTAAATGAAGCAGGTTCTTTTAGAATCGGATACTCGTTGGAATGGGTCCGGTCGACCCATTACATGGTTATGATGAGTCAGAGTAGCTCACGATCAAATATGATCATCCCTAAGTTTATCACAACTTGCATCTTTCATCTTTATTTCCTGCAACTGTTTTGCAATATTTTATAACCATCATTTTACTCAAAATACACAGTAGCTTTAATATTCATTGTTTTTTCAGATTATCGAAAAAAGAATGCTGAAAAAAAGCCAGCAACTGGTGTGAAGAGAACGGATAAAAAGCGTAAAATAGAAGAACAGCCAGTGCAAAATGGGGAGGCTGCACTCGACAGTCTGGGTGGCGAAGAGGATGCTCAAAATGATACTGGTGGCCAGGATGGACTTGAATAGGATCTTAGTATCATAACATCTCCTTACAACTTGATGTCTAGAGGTTTTCTCCTAGGGATATCTAATGATGCATGGGATTTAAATGTACACTGCTACATTGTGCCAAAAAAATAGTAAACCTTCTCGTGGATGTCCTTGTACTTAATGACCTATATTAGCAGGTATTTCTTTTTTAATGCTGGCAACAATCCTTTCAGTAAATGTCATACAAGTGCAAAAACTTGTGCTGTGAGGTATAAAATTAACCTGTTGTATAACATGTGGTATACTCGTGTATGCCTCATCGTATGCCTATGCCCCACAGTTTTCGAAACATCACACATATCCTACCAAATTTCCGTCATTTAACACCTGTGGCTCCCATTGGTTTGCCATTTGACTTTGTTCCTTGTAGGATTAACGTGATTGGAGTTAGGTAATTAAGCCATGGATCGACGGCCGATTGTCAATGAAGTTATGCCCATCGAACAGTCTCGATGCCATCTTCTATAAGGCCATGTTTTATAAGTTGCGAGATATTGATGCGTATCCATGGGGATTGACGCCAACAGTTGCCTGGAGATTAAGAAGGGCAGGTTTACCAATTGCCATCGTCATGTTTCTTCTTTTTCATGTCATTTCTTTGCTTCACATTTTTTTCCATTGCTAGTATTTTTTGTAGTTGTCCGCCACAAGGCCTTAAATGTTGGATTTCAATTTCGTTTCGATGACAGGTCGAAATGAAATTTCAGCCGAATTTCGATCATTTTTTGAACTAGGGCTCCCAAATGTCGGCCGATAGGTCATTTCGGCCGAATTTCGGTCACCCACCGAAACCAAAATTTGACCGAAATTCAGTCGAATTTTTGCGAAATTTGATCCCATGGTCCCCCGTTCTCTCTAGCGGGGGAACACAGAGTTGTCATGTTCAATGTGTATTGCTTGCATTTACTCTGTATTGTTGTGTAGAGTTCTCTTGTTTAGTGTTTGCGTTTTTTTACCTTTGGATAGGATGCTGTGGTTTATCATCTTGGAGGTCTGCCTCAGATATAACGTTTAGTTTGGTAACATGCGTGATATAATGTGTTTGTATGATAAGGTGGATCTTTTTGCTGAGGTCCCTCACAATGGTAAGGATCTTAGCAGGAAGTATCTGCACCCAAACAAACATTTTTGCAAATATGTCGTAGTCAGTGATGAGTGAGATGATAATATGTCTAATCTTCACTGTAATGGAACATACATTGACTTGGTTGAAGGGATTAAAGGTTGAAGTTTCGCAATGTAGATCCAGCGGCCAAACAAATTGTTCCATTGGAGTCAAGCCCTAGATTTAACAAAGATACGAATGTTGATGGGTTTGGGATGTCTAGGGATGATGTGGGGGTTGGTGCAAAGATGAGGTCAACTCCATGATGAAAGAGCACCTAATGTTAATCTTGTACTTAGGAAGTTTGTATCGTGATGTGGGATATAGTTCTAGTCCAAGTGCCAAGGGTGCTATTGTAATTAGATCAAACCAAGGTTAGTAGCTGCAAAAATTGATGTACTTAAGGAGATCATGATGTTAAGGTCAAGTCCTACAATTTCTAAGGACAATAATGATGTTAAGACAAGGCTAAATCCTAGGTCAGAGTGCGGATGTCATTTAATTGCTGACGGATATGTGGTGTTGGGTTCAGTCCGAACACCGTTAAGGAAAATGAAGTCAACAAATTAGTTTGTCACCCCGAATGCATCGTACATATTAGATGATTTATCTTATTTTGTTGATCATAAGATACATATTAGGCTGTGCAACTCCATTGTTTCATACTACGATAATGATGGATTAGAAGGTGGTTCAGACAAATTTTGTTGTTGAAGAGGATGATGCACTTGATGCTGTAGAGAACAATCTTTTCGATGATTTTGGAGTTAGAAGCATGTTACCATAGTCTTCTTGGTTATGATATTGATGACATCAAGGACTACTGGGGAATGGACTTTGTTCATGAAATGCATTTCCTTGACCTATCCCCTACGAAAGAGTTTAAGAATGTCAAGTAGTTTTGATTGCCCTCCCCACGTTATTGCATGGTGAGATCATTCTCCATCAAGATTTTGAAGTTTGATAGGAAGTGAGTTTGCAACACCATAAAAATTTGTCCCAAGTCTTACCTATTAGATATTAGGGATTTTTACCCGGCAGACCCTGTAATCTTTTGCAATTACTGCTACGACCTTCGAAACATCGTAATTCCTCCCTAGACCCCGTAAACTTGTTAACCTTTACCCTACAGACCCTGCGGTTAACCACCATCCATGTAGCCGTTAAAACTAACCGAATTTTGTTATCTTCTTTTACATAATACCCATTTTAGTTATCAAATTTACTAAAGGTGCCATCTCCTCACCTAAGCAGCCCCCCCGGTTGAAACCCCCCAGCATCATTCATCCCATCGAGTTTCGAAGAGCGAGAGAGGGAGCTGTGACAGAGTTTTATTTTCTACCGTCGAACGAAGTCGATGGCTGAGGTTTGGTGTGATCATGTCGTCTCTAATTTCGAGCTGGGCCCGGTGATCATGTCAGGGTGGTGGGCATCCCGGTGACCTCCCTCGCCACGCGCTCCGTCGCCCTCGGCATCCGCTTCATCGCCTTCCACAACGAGCAGTCCGCGGGCTACGCCGCCTCCGCCTACGGCTACCTCACCTCCATCCCCGGCGTCCTCCTCACCGTCTCCGGCCCCGGCTGCGTCCACGCCCTCGCCGGCCTCTCCAACGCCCAAGTTAACTCCTGGCCCCTCCTCCTCATCTCCGGCTCCTCCGATCAGTCTCTCTCCGGCAAGGGCGACTTCCAGGAGCTCGACCAGCTCTCCGCCGTCTGACCTTTCTCCAAGCTCTCCCTTAAGGCCACCGACATCTCCCTCATCCCCCGCCTCGTCCGCGAGACCCTCTCTGCCACCTCCTCCTCTCGTCCCGGCGGCTGCTACCTCGACCTCCCCACCGACGTCCTCCACCAGAAAGTCTCCATCTCGGAGGCAGATCGCCTCCTCTCCGAGAGATTCCCGACCCAGATCGAAAGACCTATCATCTCCCTCACGTCTAACATCGCAAAGGCCGCAGCTTTGCTCCGCGGGGCGGCCCGGCCCCTAGTGGTAGTGGGCAAAGGCGCCGCCTTCGCTCGTGCGGAGCACGAGATCAGCCTTCTGATTGAGAGGACCGGGATCCCCTTCCTTCCCACCCCTATGGGAAAGGGGATCCTAGACGACCGCCACGAACTGTCCGCCACCGCCGCGAGATCGCTCGCGATCGGGCAGTGTGATCACGTCGTCTCTAATTTCGAGCTGGGCCCGCATTGGTTCCATCGTCAGTGGATTGGTGAAGTGAAGATGAACAAGAAGGTAGAAGAAGGAAGGAGAAAGACAGGAAGAATTCCAACCGTTAGATTTTATATGGTTTGATTAACTCAGTTTTAACCCACTCAAGTTAAGTCAAGATGTGTTAATTTAACGGCAGGGTTCGTGAGGTAAGACGGAGCAAGTTTACAGGGTCCAGGGAGGAATTACGATGTTTCGAAGGTCGTAGCGGTAATTGCAAAAGATTACAGGGTCTGCCGGGTAAAAATCCCTAGATATTATGCTCAAAAGAATCAATTCATTGCAAGCTTTATAATGAGCCTAAGAAAGTGAAATTCGGGATTATGGGGGACATGATAGTTGAGATGCCAGTACCAGTTCATGCTTTTTCGATTTCTGGAGTGAGAACAGTAGCCCTCACATGGGGGTTAGGTAACTTCACTTGGGGTTTGGATCCTCTAGGTAACTTCACTTTTACCTAGAGTAGGTAACATAGCATGGATGAATGCCACCTCATCCCTTATACATGTGGCAACCGTCTAATAAAAACAAAGGATTGGAGTATTTGGAACATTAATGACAAACTCTCTCCTCTTAATATAGGTTACTTTTCATAAAGTTTATATGCTACTTTATATATTTCTAGTAATTAAATATTTTCTATGCACATTTTTTTTACCATTAGATATTGATGATATGAATCCATTCGATGTTGTAATTTTTTTGTGTGCACAAGAAAGTGATTACCTAGATAAAAGGGATTTGATGATGTGATATGAATATACTTTTTTGTGCATAGAAAATATTTAATAACTAGAAATATATATAGTAGCATACAAACTTTATGAAAAGTAACCAACATTAAGAGGGGAGAGGTTTGTCATTAATGTTCCAACTAACTCCAATCTTGGACTGTGAAATTCCTCCAATCCTTTACCTGGCCTGTGAACTTCCTCTGGGGTAATTTGGGTGTGGGTAGAAGATCATGTTTTATGTACATTTTAGTAAAACAATGACATTGTATTTATGAAAAAGGGAATTAAGGGAATTGTAAAGATCTTACTTGAGATAGAGGAAGTTTATGTGCCATTGCACTTCAAGATTGATGCCCACTTTCCCCTTAAATTCCCTCCATTGTCTTTTAAAAAACACGTTGTGTCCTCTGTATTGTAACCTCCCTCTTGTCTCATCTTCTCTCTTTCTTCTCAATAGAAAGAAGAGGAAAAAAGCCTCTCCATTGGAAACGTCAGCCACATTGAACCTTTGCGATAAAGAGAGGAAGAAGAACGATGCCATGAAAGGAAGGTGCCTTCAATTTGGATTCTTAATTGACCGAGTCTTTTCTCTCACAATATTCATGTGTTCTCCATAACTATTGTCAATATCTATCACATATATGTGATAAATTGATTTCTGCCTCTCTTAAAGATGTCGAATTATTGCAAAATTAGCAAGATAAAAAACGAATTTTCAAAGACCCCATATTTATGAAATTTTAAGTGATCAAATTTTACTTGGTGAGTATACAAAGGTCGAACTCATGGAACAATGATTCTCTAGTTGCATGGTTTCAATTATTTCATGCATTAAATTATTCGTAGTGATAACTTTTGTATCTAATAACTTACAGAAAATCAAAGATGCAATGTAAATATATTATATATATATTTTTATATGAAGAGAAAGGAAAGAAAAGGGAAGAAGAAGAATGCATGCTAAGGTGTGAATAGCGGTGTTTTTAATCCTGCAAGTAGTATTCAATATTCTCCCAGAAATATATGACAATCAAAATCCATTTTAAATTATGATCAATTAATCGTTGTTACAATCTAGAACTCGAATATTCCCTACAATAATTTATCATCAATTTATCCGTCAAGACTAAAAACACTATTCCAAATTAGTGCTCAAAAGACCTTTGAAATCTTCTCCCGCAGAAGAAATATTCCTGTGTAATTTCTCCAAATGGCATTCAAAAATCACGAATGTAGTGAACTCTAAAAAACTATTGATTAGTTAATCCAAGTAATTATGAATCACAATTTATTTCATGTACCCAAAGTAATAATAATTCTCCAAATAATATTGTCCCCAATATTTTAAAATATCCCCTATAGATTAAAAATTATATGTCGTTAATCATCTCAATTTATCCGCAACAATGCCAAATAAACAATCAAACAATATATTTTACACAAAAATAAATATTTAATTTCAATAGCCACTAGATCATGTCCACAATATCTCATATGATATATAATAAAAGGAAAAAATAAGGCTGCCTGTTGGCTGTCCTCGTCACATTTATGGTATTTTTTTTCAAAAATAAAGCCATGTATTTTCATCACTACATCCCTCTAATATGTCATTCGAATTCCGTTAGAAACACAGACTCCTATGCCTTTCATCTAGAACATGTAATTTTAATGGTCTTAGAATTGCTGTAATCAACCTGTTCTAGATGAAGAGAATAGGAGTATCTGTTTCTGTCAAAATTAGAATGACATATTAAAGGGATATAGTGATGAAAATACATGACTTTATTTTTGAAAAAAAAATAATAAAAACATCAAAAATGCCCCATTGAACCCATAATAAAATCAGCTGTAAAGTGAGGCCAAATTCATAATTTTGACTAAAAGATGGAAAAGTTATTAACCACTTAAGATAAGGACCTAAATGCAAAGAAAATAATTAGGAAATTATCAGAAAATAGTGCAGAACTGGGCTAATATGTAGTTAATGACAAGAGGAGGGGGCTCCTTGCAAATTGTTCAAGGTGGAACACGTTAATGTCTGTAAAGATACAACAACCTGGAGCGAACTCCTTTTTCTGATCAGAGATGACTAAAAGCTCGCGTGGCAGCTCAAGGGACCTTCGATGCTCTGATAAGATGGCTGCGAAAGGGCGAGTTTCGGCGGTTAGATCTTCTTGTTGCAAGGGATGAATGGTTCCGATAGATGTGCCTTTGGGATAGTTGGATTGAAATCCAACGCTAACTACACGTCCAAGCTAGGGTCTTCTTCTTCCTTCGATCTCAAGCATATCTTGCGTGACAGAAGGGCTCGAGAAGCTGCATTCGGTGAAGGACAAGCCTGAAGGTTCCCTGATGCGTTGTCTGTGGGAAAGTGTCGAGGCCTGGAGGCTGTTGTTGACTGAAGATCTTCGTCAGGGAACCCTTCGGTCCATGTTCCAGCAAACGGGAAATGGGGCTCGAGCCTTGGCTCGACCTTAGTGTAGGAACAAAAGAAGAGAGGAGGATGGACCTCCTTCGTAGGTGGGATATTAGGAGATGTAGCTCTAACGTGCATCGACGGAGTTGGGTGGTTGTGAGGGGATAGATCAAGAAGCGGAGAGTAAGGAGGTTGAAGGTGAACGTCGATGGGGGTATAGGCTCTGCTGAGATAGTTACTATTTTTAGTATGGTCCATTATGTAATTTTCTATTTTCTGTTTCATCCTTTTGTAATTTGCCCAATGGTTTTCTCCTATATAAGGGAACCCTTGGGCCTGTCATAATGCATCCTAGTATGTTCCTTTAACATGGTATCGGAGCGACGGTCCTAGACCAGAGTTACCATATACATCCCTATCCCTAACCCTAACCCTAACCCTAACCCTAACCCTAACCTACCCGACACCTGCCCCCCCGCCACCTCACGCGACCCGCGCACTACGCCCCGCCCCCCAGCCCTGCGCTCCACGCATCTCACGCCTGCACCCACCTTCGCCGACCCCGGCCTTCGCACCCCCCCGCCCCCTGTGACCTTGGCGCCCCGCGTCCTTGTGCCTAACGTCCTCAGCTCTCGTGCTTAGGCGCCCTGTGCTACCGTGCGACCAGGCGCCCATGTCCCATTATGCTCAGGACCCATAGTCGCTCGCGCCCGTGCGCAGGCGCCCAAGCCCCATCGCCCCTCACGCCCGTGCCCAGGCGCCCAGCCCCATCGCCCCTTACGCCCGTGCATCCAGGCCCTCACTCCTGTACGTCTTGACTCCATCACCCCTCGTGCCTGCACGTCCAGACCACCGGTCCCTGCTCCCCAGTGCTTGCGCCCCTATTCCGCATGCCCCTGGCGCTCCCGTGTCCAGGCTACTACTTCCAATACCCTGTGCCTTGGTCGTACGAGTCTGCAAATCATCCCTGGACGGTAACTTTATCCTCGAGATAAGTTTTTTTACCCGAACCTCCAAGCATATCAGCATACAGTTCAACAGGTTGTATGAGTCTACACATACAACCAAGCCTCCATATGATTCTATAGACTCGTTTATATTGGTCTACTCCCCAGTTGAATTCCGCTATTTGGTTATCTTATCATCATGTCAGATAACAAGAGTGACATTTTCTCGTCTGGAGCCTTCAAGGGCCCGACTCCCATCGCTAAGATGGATGGGACCAACTATGAGTTGTGGTCAATGCAGTTTCTCACCCTCATGCAATGCAACAACAAGGAGCACATTCTGACAGATCCAGAGCTAGCGGACAAGACTGGGGCAAATGCTTCTTTGAAGCAAGATGATGCATACGTGCGTGTTTGGCTTTGTGGGACTCTTACTACAGAGATAGCCAATGATATTCTAACTCAGCCCACTGCCAAGGCAATGTGGGACACTTTAGCATCCCCTTATGCACATGCGAAGAATGAGGCCAAGATTCTTCATCTACAATTTGATATCTACAATACCACTTCGTTGCGTGGCATGTTTGAAAAGCACCATAGCTACACGCCCATTACGACGTCTATTGAGCAACAGAAGACATATAGGAACTCCACGATGGTTGGAGTTTTCATGGCTGGACTTGATAGAGAATATGATGCTGCATGTACTCATCTCCTTACTGGAGCAACCATTCCCCCTACAGAGGAGGCCTATAGCCGTCTCAGCCGACTCATCATCCCGCCGACAGCCACGTCTTCGCACTCCTCAGCGATGGCCGCTTCTCATGGTAGAGGTGGGGCGATCCAGTCCAGAGGATGCACACCTCGAGGACGAGGTGGTGGACGCCAATGTGGTCCCTGCACCTATTGCCGCAAGCCCGGACATGCAGAGGACACATGCTATCAGAAGCATGGATATCCTGTTTCTGGTCGAGCAGCAGAGCAAATTACGTCTTCAAAGACTTCAACTCCCAGGCCGATCCTCGCCTGGATGATATTGTCTCTCGTATTCGAGAGATCATGACTCCTAGTGCTGACACCACCACAGATACTGCTGCAGCAGCCAGAGCCTCTTCGAGCTCCTCAGGTATCACCTATGCCTTTACTGGTAGCACGAATGCAGACATGATAGAATGGATTGTGGACTCTGGTGTGTCTCACCACTTATTTGGAGACAGAATGCAACTAAAGTTCTACAGGGCTATACCACCTGGCAGATAGGTCGTCATTGCTAATGACGACCACTTCCCCGTTACAGGACAGGGGGAGGTGCAATTGACACCGTCCATGCGCTTGAAGAATGTTTTATATGCTCCTGCCTTTCAGATGAATTTACTTTCTATTAGTCAGATCACTAAGGATCTGCATTATCGTGCCATCTTTGACCCTCCATCTCTTACGTTTCAGGACATACTCATTGGTAGGATGATTGGAAGTGGCCATGAGTAGCGGGGACTTTATAGACTGGTCCAACCTCCTCATGCTAGTGTTTCTATTATACCTACTGGACCTGTCTCTCCTTATTTGTGGCACCTTAGGTTTGGACATCTTCCTCTGCAGAAGTTATGTCATGTTCTCCCTCAGATTTCTACGAGATCCTCCTTTCAGTGTGAAACATGTCAACTTGGGAAGCATCACCGTTCATCTTTTCCATCCCGTCAGAGTCGAAGCAGTTCTCAGCTATTTGAGCTCATTCATTTAGACATTTGGGGTCCTAGTCGTGTTCCTGATCTCCAAGGACACCGTTTTTATCTTGTAGCGATTGATGATTTTTTTAGACTTTCCCGGGTCTTCTTATTGAAGAATAAGTCTGAGGCTGGATCCACTATCAAGTATTTTATTAATGAAATAAAAAATATTTTTCTGCCAATGTCAAGTATATTCGTTTTGACAATGCCTTGGAATTTTGCACCTTACATCTTTCTGAGTTCCTTATATCCCATGGCATTGTTCATCATACCTCATGTGTGTACACTTCCCATCAGAACGGTGTTGTCGAGCGCAAACACCATCACTTACTTGATGTAACTAGAACATTGTTGATACAGAGACGTGCTCCTCATTCTTACAGGGGTGATGTTGTCCTTACTGCTTGCTATCTGGTAAACCGTATGCCCTCGTCCGTGTTAGGAGAAAAGATTCCTTACTCGATTGCGTTTCCGAGAAGGATCTCTTCTCTCTTACACCTCATGTGTTTGGATATGTTTCCTTTGTTCATGATGTCTCTCCAGGGCGTGACAAGCTCTCTCCTAGAGCTATCAAGCGTGTGTTTATCGGCTACTCTCGTACCCAAAAGGGGTATCGCTGATTTGATCCACTAAGCCAAAAATATTTTGTTAGTGGCGGCGTTACTTTCTTTGAGTCGGTCATGTATTTTTCTCCTACAGGTAACCGACTTACTCCATCTGACTCTAATGATGAGATATACATGCCACCACCTCCTACAGTTGGTTCCTCACCTTCACCTCCACCACCTCCTCCACCACCTCCACCACCTCCGTTGGTTCAGTTCCTACCTCATGGTGTTCCTCGCAGATCTCGCTCTGTCCGCCATGCTCACAAGCCTTGCCCATCATCCAGCACGCCTCAGGTATGTAATGAGCATTCTATTTCTACTGATGGCACTACTGAATTAGCTGTAAAACAGGAGGAGCAAGTATCCTCTCAAGAGGGAAATATACAGGCCCAGGACTTGGTAGATGATCTTGACGTATCAATTGCTCTGCGAAAGCAGAAACGGGCGTGTGCTACATACCCTCTTGCAGCCCAAATTTCTTTGAGCAGGTTGTCAGAGGATTTCGGGAGATTTACATTAGCACTATCAACCGTGCAGATACCAAAAACGTATCAGGACACTCTCAAAGATAGTTAGTGGAGGTTATCCATGGAGGAGGAGATGGCTGCGCTACAGTCACGTGGTACGTGGTGTCTCGTTTCCGCTCCTATTGAAACATCATTCGTGGGATGCAAATGGGTGTTTACTGTGAAACACCATGTGGATGGCAGTGTGGATCGCTATAAGGCAAGACTTGTAGCATGAGGATTTACCCAAACATATGGGGTGGACTATCATGATACTTTCTCCCCAGTTGCCAGAAATTCTACTCTACGTATTCTCCTTGCTGTTGTTGTGACACAAGATTGGCCTCTTTATCAGCTTGATGTGAAGAATGCATTTCTCTATGGTGACTTACAAGAGGAGGTCTACATGCAGCAGCTACCTGGGTTTGCTGCTGAGGGGGAGTGTCAGAAGGTTTGTAGGTTACACAAGCCTATCTATGGCCTCAAGCAAAGTCCAAGAGCATGGTTCCAAAAGCTCTCAGACTTGATAGAACATCAGAGGTTTGTAAGATCAACTACTGATCACTCCTTGTTCATGCAGAAGACCCAGAGAGGTATTACAGTTATTGTTGTTTATGTTGATGACATTATTATTACAGGAGATGACGAGCAGGGTATTCAGGATGCCAAGGACTTCCTAGGTCAACAGTTCGTAACCAAGGACCTTGGACATTTACGTTACTTCATCGGAATAGAGTTTGCCAGAAATCAACGGGGTCTTGTAATGACCCAGAGAAAGTATGTTATAGATCTTCTTTCAGAGACTGGCATGGCAAATTGTAGACCCGCCACTACTCCGCTTGACCCAAGGATGAAGTTCTATGATGATGATACTGAGGAGGTCAACAAGAGAAGATACAAAGAGCTGGTTGGCAAGCTATTATATGTAACTATTACGAGGCCCGACATAGCATTTGCAGTGAGCAAAGTGAGTCAGTTTATGGAGCAGCCCAGATAGGCACATATGGATGCAGTCCACATGATTCTGAGATACTTGAAGACATCACCTGGAACTGGACTTCTTTTCAGCAGAGGCACATCTCTCTCAGTGACAGCATACGCAGATGCAGACTATGCTGGGTGTCCAAAAGATAGAAAGTCTACGACTGGATTTGCTGTGTTCATAGGAAATTCTCTGGTTTCATGGAAGAGTAAGAAGCAGACTGTGGTAGCTAGATCAAGTGCTGAATCAGAATACAGGGCCATGTCATAAGCTAGTATAGAGATGATGTGGGTCAGATCCGTTCTTACTGACCTGACCATAGAAGTACCTCTTCCCATGCACCTCCAATGTGATAATCAAGCTGCTCTCTTCATTGCAAATAATCCAGCCTTTCATGAGAGGATGAAGCACATAGAGGTGGATTGCTGACGAGTCCGGAATTGCGTTGCGTTAAGATGTGTTATTGATCGTGCGTAAAAATAATGATTTATCGTTCGTTGTAGGCGGCAATCGGAATTGGTCAAGAAAATAACCACAAATAATTATTCAATTTTTAATCTCGTGATTTTATGTTTATTTTACTTGGGCAAGTCCCAAGGTCGAACACAAGGAGGCAAAGGAACAACCTAGAATTATGTCTATCAAAATTCGTGTGTGGTTTTCGAGGCGTTCTTTTTTTTTTTTAATTTTTTTATGAAATAAAGGGTGCAAAATGTAATTTTGGCCTATTTTAGGGACTAAAATGTAGATTACGCCCAAACGATGTCCGAAAAATATGAAACTTGGCACGATGCAAACTATGAATAAATGAATGCACTGTAATTTTTTTTGGAATTTTTGGATGCAATATGTTTTTTTATGAAATTTTAAATGCAAACAAAATGAATTTCAATATTTATTTATAATAAATATTAAACCAACTTATTTTCAAAGGATAAATTATCTAAGATCTATCACTAGATGATGGATCTCAGAAAAATCATAAACCTCGAAAATGTGAGATTTAATACCTATTAAAAATCAAATACTGAAATATGCAAAATGATTTTTACATGGCAATCCATGCATGCAAATGCAAATCTTTTTGGGTAAGTCAAGCACAATTAATTCTACAATATATGAATTTTTGGGATTTTTTTAGAACAACGGTTAATCAAATATAAATTTCAAAGCAAGAAATGGGTAAAATATGCAGTTTTCCACAAAATAATTAATCATTAATTAACCATCGATCACAAAAATGTCCATAATATGTCAAACTGTAGAGAATTAAGACAAACAAAATGTTATTTTTGGATAATTAGATGATGTAATGTCGAGGTCTAAAATGAAGGATAAAGACAGGGGTACATATGCAATAATTATAAATAAAATAAATATGTTTAAACAATGCAGGGGGGGACCTAAATTTAATTACCAGTACTGATGGAGGAGAATCTGCAAATTGTCCAAGGGGTACGTGCTGCGCACGTGCCCTTGGAATGAAGGGGCTGATGCGCAAATCTGAGTCTGGCTGGGGGGTCTTCTGTAATTAACCCACGATCACATGTAAAGCACGGGACCTGGGTGACGTCCTGCTGATGTCCCCCACGCACGAGCCTTGCACGTGCGGGGGGTCTCGGGACTGGAGCCCGGCCTCCGGTGGTCGTTGGTGGAAGGGCTGACAGGGCCGAGCCGACCAAGGTGGAGAGGGCGGAGGGTCTGACGGTGCTCCTGGCGTACGGCTGGGACGGTGGCGATGCGGAGGAACCCCGAGAGGGCCAGCGACCGGTGGTTGTTGATGGAGGAGGCAGGTCGGAGAAGAAGTCGGAGGCGATGTAGTCGGTGGCGTTGCAGACGGTGTTGATGACTACGGAGGACGATGGTGTGGTTGTCGATGGAGAGTCGTTGAAGGTGGTGGCTTGACGGTGTTGAGGGAGGACCGGAGCTGGGCACTAATGGCGGAAGATGCACCTTGATGCAGCAAGGTCGAAGACCTTGGATCTCGCCATTGTCGATGGCTTGCCAGGCTGTCACCACTGGCGAGGGTCTTGATTCTTCGGGATAGTGGAAGATGAGCTGAGTGGCCGCTGTTGGAGCATCGTTGGCGGTGGTGTAGGTCGGAGTTGTTGTCGACGTTGGTGAAGACGAGGTCCTTTGTCGAAGAAGGTGGCTTGCTGGAGGAGCTCGACAGCGATATATGGAAGCGGAGGTGTTTGATGAATTGAAGATGGGGGTCGGGGAGTAGAACAGAGTGGGATCGAGACAACGATAACGGGAAGAAGAAAAGGTGAAGCAGAGGCAGAGGATGGGTACCTGAATGTACGGCTCGACAGCCGGGAAGCCGGAGCAAAGCAACCGCTCGAAGGAGGTGGGTTGCAACGGGGGTTGAAGCCCTCGGATCTCGCCGTAGGAGGAGTACACCGGGCTGTCACCACAGGAGAAGGAGCCCTCTCGAGTTGAACGGCGGATGGATGTTCTGGCGGTGGGGGTTCTTCTTAAATAGGAGATGGGTCTGCCGGAGAAGGAAGGTTTTGGGGCTAGCGATTTTGACGTGGGATTCAGGGATGTCACTAGGTCGAGAGGAGATCTAGAAGGGATACGTGGGGATGTGATGATCGGATTTGACGAGGGAGTTCGATTAGGAAGGTGGCGGCAAGATATTTACGGCAGAGAAATCGTGGGAGGGGGCGGCGTCTGGATCTGATTTGGGGGAGAAGCGGGATGAGGAAGACGACCCCTTGGCCGTCCGATTGGGCGATGATCGGATGGTCCAGATGGGGCCTCGTGGTGGGGTATTAAGTGAAGAGGTGCGACACGTGCTGGGCACGTGCATGAGATGCACGTGCGCAGCACATGCGTGGTTAATTTTTTTTTATAAAAATGAGTAAATAAAAAGGTTAAAAATGGCCGACACGTGGCGGCCCTAGGGGCGGCCACGTGTCAGCACCAAAAAATTCAAAAAAATAAAGATTTTATAAAATGTAAAATAAATAGAAAATGACCTCGGATCGAAAAAGTTTCTTCAAGAAAATTGCTTGCATTGATGAGATCTACAACTTTCATGAAGACATCAAAACCAAAATCGATCAAATGCACGAAGTCATATTTGGGGTATGCCATGTACATAGAATACCTTGATTTTTTTGGGTTTTATAATTTTTATGTCATTTTTAAATCAGATAAAAATCCAAAAATATGATAAAATCAGAAATAAATATTTACACATTAATCTATTTTTTTTTGGATTTTTATTGATTAAGAAAAAGAAATAATAAAATAAATCACGAAAAGACCAATTTTGTACAAGAAGTTAGTAAAGACTCGGACCCAATTTGTTTCTTTGATTTAAAGATCAATTTGAATTTAGATTTTTGCGCATTTTAATAAAAATTTTATTAAAGAAGACAAACGAAAAAGAAACAAACTAAAATAGGTTAAATATGTACATAAAATATTTGTTCAAAAATCGCTAAAATACAAAATGTACAAAAGAGGCCCAAAACCCAACTTTCTCATATGAGCTCCGAATCACTTGAACTTGGTCTTGTTTTGAAGATAATTGAATGTAAATTAGTTCAAAAGTGAGTAGGATTAAAATGGTTACCAGATGAGGAAGATATGAGGTTTTTAGTCTGGAAATCCTGAAACTAGGGTTTGGGTTTTTGGTCCACTTATTTGGGTTAGTGATTTTTTTTGCATTTTTCATTTATTCTTGTTATTGATTTGTACACAACGGAGGTGGTTTTGTCTTATTCGGAGTTTAGCATGAATGAGTTAAAAATCGGGGAAGTTAGGCTATTTACAGGTCAATTTTGGTTGAGATTTTTGGCTTCTTATTTTATGCAAAAATTAGTGCTAAAATGCAATTCTTATGAAAACATGCATGAATACTAATTATGCAGATTAAATGAAGAAATGCTTATGATTTTGAGGTATTTGAGCTTAATAAGTGAGATTTAGAGTGATGAATCCGAGATTCATCATCCCCCAATACTTAAACCATGCTCGTCCCTGAGCATAAAAAAGAAATGCCATGAGGTGAAATGAGATTGGGTTCCATACCAAGACCATGAGCTGATGGTGAAAGTGAAACTAGACTCGACCTTTGGTTATTAGTGTGGTGGAACTTCTGTGAGACTTAGAATTTTAAAATCAACAACCTTCAAGTTCTACACATCATTGCTATAGTTTCGGCTTAGAAGTCATCGTAGATCAATCCTCTTCCCAAAGTATACCCTATGAACATTGAACAATCGACTCATGTGTATGAAAGGTTTTAGCTCTTCCCATCCAAAATGCCGGACTACCATGCTCCTCTTCTCTCCAGTAACTCGTCGTCGGGGAGTCAGGTATTTCCTTCTAAGGTCTGTCGCGCTGTGTTCACAATCAAATTGGGGGGAGAAGATAGAAGAAGGGGAAAAGAACTGGAGGGTGGCCAGTGTAGTCACCTCTCCTTATGAAGATGGACAGTGTAGCCGAGTCTCCACCAAGATCTGCAGGTTTCTTGAAGCTTGGACCTTTTTGGTCAGATATTTATTTGGTAGAATGCTTCTTTGTATTTGGAATTTTTGATGGTTCTGCTTGGATCTTGTTGTGCCCCTACGGATATAGAATCTTGTTGTGCCCCTATGGATATAGAATCTTTTTGTTTCCGTACATTTTTTGGGGTCTTAGAAAAAATTGTGCCCAGCATTCCATCCCTTTTTTGAAGCTTTATTTCAACTCGTACTCCGGTCTTTAGATTTCCACGCTACCAGAAAAGAAACTCACACAGTCTTCCAACATCCCGTCTGAGTTGAGCTAAGTGCATAGTGTGGGAGTAAAAATTAATTCCCTATTCTAAAGTTGTACCCAGAATGAAGAGACCAGGTTAGACACTAAGAGTCAAACGCTGTACATTGTCATGTGAAACTCAAAGAATTAAGTCAAAGACCTGAAGCTTCTAAAATCCTATTTCTCGGTGAAGTTCCTCTGAAAATTAGGTGGATTAAGGTCAAGTCCAGACCACTCTCGGTTTCGGCTCATAACTCGATTCAGAACCCAATGACTTTTCATGGGAATGAATGCGATGTTGGATGAAGTGCAGGTGTGTGAAATGCATACACATTTTTTTTCTTTTTGTGATTTTTTTGCTTTTTTATGCAAGGGTCTTTTTTTTTGTTTTTTAATGAAAAAAATGAATAAGAAGCCATTTTCTTTCAAAAATTTTGGGCATAGTCAGTGTCAGTAGCAAAACTCCTTTTCTTTTTCTTTTTTGTTGTTTTTTTTGAATTAATTACCCACCCTGTAAATACATATAGACTTACGCGCAAGTACGAGATATGGGTAAAATATATACAGAGTATATATACAGACCCCCTATACTTAACGAGTGCTGTGTCCTCAGAGCACAATAAGCGTAAAGAAGACATAGCTCGAGCTAAGCATAAGAGAGTGAAAAAGGAAAAGAAAAAGAATAAGAAATACAGGACCATCCCCCTATACTTTGACTGTGAACAATCTGAGTATAGAAGAAGGGCAGAAAAAATGAAGCGGTCGGGATATGTGAATGAGGAGAGTAAATACAGGTGGGCATCGGTTCCCCCTATACTTAGGCTTTGGTCAGCCTAAGTATAAGAGAAGGGTGGAAATGGAGCGATCGTGAGAAAGAGTGTGATGCGGGGAAATGGTATTTACAGATGGCATCGGTCCCCCCTATACTTAGGCCTTGGCCTAAGTAGAGGAAGAAGCTATACAAGGAGACCGATGTGGTCGGGAGGGAGGGTGGATAGCTGATGATTAAGGCGGTTTTCGGCTGATCTTTTTGTGAGCCTGTAATGGGAGATCGGTATAACGAGATGGAGATGAAGCATATGACATCCTCAGAAAAATCATGATGGATAGTAGATGAAACATTTGAGTCAGATGAAAGGTAGCCATCATCAGAGTTATCCTTAGAGGAATAGTATTTGAATGTGGATACACTCCACATATTCATGTCTTTTTGTTTCTTCAATTGTTTCCTCAAAAATCGTTCCTTCTTGGGATCAAGCGGTTTGTCCTCGGATGAATACTCGGAAGCACCGGTCTCAGTCATCTCATAAGAAATAATTCTAGTGTACTTGAAAAGGGCAGGAGCATCAGCTTTGAATGAATAGTAGTTAGGAACGTGAGTTGTCCAACGAGAATCGAATTTTGGATCCTTGCGAATATATGGCTTTAGAGCTGCCAAACAGACTTTACTCATGTAGACTACCTTTTTCGGACCTGATGAGGGATCATCAGCTGATTCCTCTTCTGAAAGGTCAAAGGTGACTTTCTTTTTCTTATTTCGTGAAGGTGTTGGTTCACTTGAGTATCCAGATGAATAACCATTAGAATTCTTCTCCTTGGTCGGATTTCGTCCTACGTGTTTGTTCTTAGTCTTCTTCTGAATGTTGGTGCACTCTCGATTTGGGATGATTTGGTCAAGGAATTCAGAGAAGGTTGCTCCAGGGTGTGAACATGCATATGTCTCAGGATCATAGATAAAAGATTTGTCTATTTTGAGATCTGCGGGAATTGAAATATTGGGAAGAGTTTCTGCATGTTCATTCTCAATTGATTTGATATTGGAGCACTCCTGTATCAAGTTGATGTGATCCATGTAGTCAGAATAGGTTGACCCAGGGTGTGCCCATGCATAAGTCTCCGGATCATATAATTCATATACTCGATTCTCCATGGTGAGAGAAGCTGTGAATGGAGCAGGGGGAGATTCTCTAAACCAATAGTCTCATCAACAACCGCTATCTCAGGTGTAACAACGGGGTAGGGCTCTTTTACCGCTTCATGGGTTGCCTCAGAAAATCGTGGTTCCTCAAAGACTGTGTCAGATCGTAGTGCTTCCAATGCTGTAAAATTGATTTCCCGAGTCCCAATCAATAATTGCCTTAGCCAATGTTAAGAATGGCTTTCCAAGAATAATTGGAGACTGGGTGAATTCTCCTTGATGCTCCATATCAATGATCGTGAATTCTACTTTGATCACAGCACCTTGAAATATCATGATGACAGAAATAATTCCTCTTAGCCGCTTTATCGATCGGCCCGCCAATTGAACAATCTCTCGTATCTTCTTGATCGGTCCGAGCTTGAGTTCGTGAAGTACAGAGGTCGGGAGGATATTGATCGGTGAATCGTCATCAATCCGAGCATGGGTGAAAATTATGTCCTTGATTCTAAAGTCAAATCTGGGCAACCACTTCACTATGCGGCTCTTGGTTTTTCTCCTTAACACCAAGGAGGAGGCCATTGACAAGATATGTCTTTCAGTCTTTGTTCTAATCCTGCCCGAATTTTTCCTCATTAATTTGTCCCTTAAAATCCTTTAAGGTCGGGAAAGTGTTCAATGGCCTTTATAAGGGGAAGTTCAAAAATTAATCATTTCTCTAGTGCTTCCCGTAAAGCAGGATCCAAATTCTTCAAATCTTCTCCAGTCTCAATTTTTATGATTTTTTTTGGATTTTCGATTTTTTGGTGTTTTTGAATATTCCTATTTTTTGGTATTTTCGGTGTGGTGTGGTGATGTGGTTTGTTCTTCAGATGAGCAGGGGCTGTGATGTTCGGAATAGGAGTCAAAGGCATAGTCATTCCTAGGGGAGTAATATGCAGAGGTGTCATAGTCAGAATCGTCCCTAGGTTTTTGAATATCCTCAAAATTATCAACATGGGATCCAATCTTTTCCTCATCCATTTTTATGTTCGAGCTCCCATAAAATAAATTGAGTCGGTCAATAAAATTTCTGAATTTTCCTCCATTAATTCAAATTTATTATTTATTCTCGAAATATTATCCTCAAAATTTTGTTCATGATCAATCATGGGAGCAGTCAGTGCGTGTTTTTGCATTTGCGATTCATCTTCTATTTTCCCGTATATGCTGAGAGGAGAGTTTCTTGGAATCTCCGATATATGATCATTATTTTCTGAAAATTTCTCCTCAAAAATTATGAAAGGAATCTGCTCAGTGGAAAGATTTTTCCGGAATGTGTAGGTCTCATACTCAACATGCCGTGACTCGGGCATGTAATCCTGGTCTGAGTAGAGTCTACTTTCATGGTCATGATTGATCATATCCTCAAATAATGAAGTCATAATATGTGTCAATATCATCCATTTGGTCCTCTGTATGTGTAGGATGGTCAAAGGAGTGGTACTCAGGTTGGTCGATAGGAATCTGATCGTCATGGTCAATCCAACGCTGATTATCATTAAGTGCGGGTCTTTCCATCTGGGTTTGATTTCTCGGCCAATCATAAGACTCAAAGGTATTTTGATCTTGAAATGGTTCATCAACGAGAAACTGAGAATAAGATGGTTCAGTCCAAGATGGTATGTGGTCATGTGCGGTCGGATGATTCGAGTAGGAATTCAATGAGGGGGCCGAATTCATCCGCGGTTGAAAGTCTCCCGCAAATGTTGGAGGATTATTGAAAGAAGAGGATGTAGTTAATTTGGGCATAACTGAGACAAATTCATTTTCGTAATATAGCTTTGATGGATTTTCAGATAAATGTTCGACCATTTTTGAAAGAGCTAAAATGAATGATGGATCGGGTTTGTTCGAGATGAATTGAGTTTTATGATCTGGATGCGGAGAGTTTTTGGACAAAAGTTCCATGACGAGGTTTAAATCAAGAAAGGAGAGAGATGATTACACGGGATAGTCAAAAGAAATTTTATCAAATGTACAGCTTTTGATCTTCGATATCGGTTCACACACCAATGCAAACACAAATCGAACCCCAGATTCACCAACTCACACAATGAAGCCGTAAGAGTTCGGCTATCATCTTTTCAATTTTAGTTGGTGATAAGACAATTTTGGAAAGAATTTAGTGAGCTGTTAGGTGCTGAAATTTTCGTAATGACTGGCCCGAATTCTTACGACTAGTTGCACCTACTTTCAGCCAGTATGTGAGTAAGTAGGGACTGTAGAACAGCTACCCGTTACTTGAGGATGGAGCCTTACGTAGTGTTCTCTAAACCACCCACCCTGCTAAGGAAATCCGGACCGTTTACCGGTTACCCATGAATCCTCACTGAGAAGTAGCTAATCGTTTTTGGCAGAATCAGTAGTCAATATGAAAATTCGGATTTGGGCTCTTGCCTTAAGTGTTGTCTCTCGCTCACTCAGAAAAAATAAAATAATCCAAGGTCGGGGTTGCTCTTCCGCAGAAATTCTTGATTTTATGGGTTACTTTTTAAATCGGCTATATTTAGCAGTCCCAATTTTAATTAGACGATCACTGAAGAATTAAATGAGCACAAATATACGTCTAACGTCCAGTCCCAATTTCTTTTAAAATTATGTGGCAAAACAAGAGGGAGAAATTCGAAAAAAGCCGATGCACGCGAAAACTATGATGTATGCTCAGTTAGAAGTCTTAGAGTGAATCCTCGCAATCTCCATGAGGGATGCTAGATAGAAATTGAAAATTTATTCTAAATGAATGCAAGCCCATGAAAAACCACACATAACAGAAAGTTCTATTAGCGAGGAAGAATTGAGTTGAATTTGGCTAAGTTGAACGATCTATGTACGTCTCGATTAATGTGAAGTGTGGCCTAATTCCTATGAGCACAATCAAAAATTAAAATGCTCTGAGAGTCGTATGTGCAAGTCTATCCTAATCGCCACTCAATTCGGGCCCCACCCTCACCGGAGAGTGAAACATGCCATGACACACCACAGAAAAGAAGTTCACGATCTTTTTACACACGCGAGAGTCCAAATGGACACCGCTGTAAATGAGCAATTAATTACAGAAGTAAAATTGCGGAAATTAAAATCCTAGACTCTACACTCTCTCACGACTCGACTCGATCTTAAATTATTTGTGGCTTTTTTCGGAAGTTGGTGACGATGCGTTGGTTCTTGAAAAACCGCTGCACGTACGCCGGGTACCTCGCAATAAAAATAAGAGAGAGAATGTAAGAGAGTGACTCAAGAAATACACATAAAATAAGAGAAATAAATGCTGAAAATAAAATAAAATAAATGTAGGAAAAATGGAATTTACAATGAGAAATTCGGGGGTCAGACTACTGATGAATCTCCATTTCATCACCTTTATTCTATCATTTTGGCCTCAAAAACCCCAACAAATGCATGAAAATAACATTAATTTGTACATAATAACATTCATCATTCATAAAATAAGGTTTTTAATGCCAAAATTATAGAATAAAGAGAAGAAAAGAAAAAAGAATAAAATATTGCAAATATTTTATGACCCTAACCCCGAGACCAAGGCCAGCATGGAATTGGTCGACAAGGAATAAAGTAAGGGGAGATAAGGGCCAGTGTACAATAAATACCTCATTTATTCATGCAGTTATTTATGCATTTTTGACAGCTATTTTGTATATAATTATTCATTCATCAAATAAAGAAACTTTGTTCATGAAAGTTGTAGATACTAATGTAAATAAAAATACAAAATTGAGTTTGTGTAAAAATAATATTCAGTGTACATTTTATACACAGAATAAAAAGCCAAAATCTCAACTTCACAGACCCATATCTACTCCAAATCACTCAAACTCACCTTTATTTGTATATAGCTTTCCAAGAACTATTTAATAAAATTGGTTTCATAATTTTTGGAGTCCATCTGCAAAAGTTAGGTTTTTGGCCTTCATTGTGCAGCCTGCCTGATTAAAATATTCAATTTATTCATTATCCATTATTTTTATCAAATTATATTTTTAGAATTTTGTAAATAATGTAGATAATACATGTACATATTGAGATTAGAATAAAACTAAAAAGGACTTATAAAATAAAATAAGTATATGCAAGATAATAGGCATAATACCTATGTCAAGTATATATCTAAATAAAGATGGGAAACATTCTTTAATTCTTTCATATTTTAATAATATTGTAAATATTATACATAACTTATTAAAAATACATATTCAAAATAAAAACAAATAAACTACATTAAATAAATAAAGTAGATATAATATATAGGTAAAAGACCTATAAGTATACCTACATATACATATACCTATTTATTTAAAAATGAAAATAAACTCATAAAAATTAAATAAAAATACCCACACACTCACAAAAATAAATTATAAATTTATAAAATAAGATAACAAAATAATAAAATAAAATAAACAAAACAAAAAAAAATACACAAAATACATGTAAATACATGCATATTTGCATTATCAAAAAAAAACTATAATAAAATACTTCAAAAAAATTAAATAAAAATCATAAATAAATACTACATGATGTAATACACATTTTTTATTTTATAAGAAAATTCTAATAAAATCATTTATTATGGTAAATAAATTATTTTAGAATAAAGTTTCCTGTTTTGTCCTCTAGCGGCTGATGTGGACCAATGGGGCGCCAGCCTTTGTTGACTCCCCGGTCAACTGTCCCATCCGGGACCTGGCGTCTCAGAAGTGTCTTTTCCCCAATTTTCTTCCCTTTTTTACGGGCATCTCGTCCATCGATCGCGCTCGCGTTCTTTACAAGAAATTCTCTCTGATCATCGCTAATGCCTGCCGATATTTTAGATCAACACGATACTCATTGGATTAATCAATAAACGACGGTCAATAAGGCTCCAGGCCAATGTCTATAAATAAGAAGCTTCACCCCCTCCTCAAATTTGGCCAATTTAATCCACCCAAAAGCCCTGATTTCGATCCTGGGAGGTTCCTCGTGACAGGGGGAGCGTTCCAACACCTCGAATCGGCCGGAGGAGGGAAAATTTTGACGCGACGGAGCTCCGGCGTCCGTCCTGCTCCCTGGTGTCTCCCAAGTATAAGAGCTGCCCCTTTATTGCATTTTAGGTAGATTTTAGTATTAGCTTTTCATTCCCGTTCTTAGTTTAGTCTTTAGTTGATTAGCGTAGCTTAAAATCGAAAAATCGAAGTTCACCGGAGCTCCGCTCCGGCGACTTCTTCACCGTGATCCCGACCATTTCCGACCGCCACGTTCACCCCACTTCGTTCCCCATCGCGTTCTCCGTCTATTTATCATCTTTGTTCAACTAAGGACCTCTGGTCTTTGCGAATCGGAGCTCCACCTCCGCCTAACACCGGAGCTCCTCCGCCTCACTCCATCTTGCGATAGAGCTTCAAAACCCGGGGTCGAGGAGATAGCCCTCACTTCCCCGGTTCTTCCTATGCAGGTCAAACGAAGAAAGGAGCCCATCTGGGCTCGATTCAAACCAGGAAGAGGTTCCTGGGGGTCCCGACCTTCATCGACCTCGTCCGAGCTCTTCGGACCTCCGGGAGCCATGGCGAGACCATCAGCAGACGCGGAAGGCCTCCGCTACGTCCAGACCATCTCAGATGCAAGGGAGATGCCCGGAGGAGCCCAAGCTTCACGATCGAAGCTCGCCGGGGGCGAGCTTCTTCCCTGTTCCTCCAGACACCTCCATTGCCGTCCGATCAGGAGGCACGGCCCAGATTAAACGACAACCGTCAGATGAAGCCCATCTACCACCGTCCGATCCACGAGGCGGATCTAATCAGAAGCCTTCATCGGTGAACCGGTATCAACCGTCAGATGCGCGACGCGTGGCTAAGTGAAGTGATCGACGCCGTTGGATCGCGCGCCTGTTGGGGGTAAATTTCAGACATGTCCCCCGCCTTTTTGTGTATACATTTTAATGCTATACATAAAATTCCCCGTTGTAAATAAATTGTAATATTTGCAATAGGCCCCCTGTAGTTTATATATTTGCATATTGGTCCCTCCGCGCCTCACGTGCAGTCCCACGTGAGGCGCGTGATTTTTGCACTTAAACCCTGGCAGGTTTTGTTAATTATCAAATACCCCCAAAAATAGAAATAAATGTTTATTTCTGTAGTAATTTTTTCACTGATGCCCCTGAGAAATATTTTATTTACGAAAATGCCCCTGCTAGGCTGTTTAATTTTTGTATGCTTTGTCCATTTATTTCATGCGTCATATTATCTTGAAAAATTCCACAAAAATGGATATAAGCTCCTGTTAGCTTACTCTTGCACACCATATTTTTAGTTTTTAATTTTGTTGCATTTTTGCATTTATCAAAAATAAAAAACATGCTTTTATTTACTGTCTGGCTTATAAAATACCAAACAAATAGTAAAACACCTAGAAAAATTCCAAAAAAATTAACTATGATCTATTTTATCATATTTAAGTGTCAATCCAAAAATCATTAAAAATTTCAAAAGAAAAACCTTAAACATTTAAAAATACTCAAAAACTTCTAAAAAACATAAAAATTCTAGAAAACCCTAAAAATTGCAAACTCAACTCCTGTAAGTTCTATATTTTATCCTCTTTCTTTTAAAAATAGTTGGGAAAAATTTTGTGCCTGTTTTATATTTTTAATTCCCATTTTACCCCCAGCCAGTAGCTAACTCCCTGTTTCCCTTATTTTGCTATTTAAAAATACCAAAAATATTTTGAGAAATACCAAAAAATCACAAAAACAGTAGAAAATCATGAAAATACCAAAAAGATTTGATTTCTGAATTTTTGACTATTTTTGTATATTTTTATAAGTATTATATGACCCTTCTCCCTACATTGTATATCTATTCCCATATGAAAAAAAAGAAAATTAAAATATATATATATATATATACATACATATTTATTAATGTATGAAAATCTAAAAATTAAAAAATATATAATATATATATATACATATGTATGCATTATATGCTTTATACATACCCTCTATGGGTATATATCTTTATATATTTATATGCTATAATATATATATATATATTACATAACTATATTATTAAAACTAATATATATATATAATATAATAAAAAAATAAAAACCCACAAAAATAGAACTCACACAAGGATGACTCTGTGGTACATGCACATCATAGGCTACTGCATTTTTTTGTATTGCTCTCTATGGATCGACCTCTACATACTTATTCACTGTGCATTTTGTGGTAGAGAAATAAATATTAATTCACACTTTTTGGACTTAATTCATTCATTCTTTTATTGTGGGTTAATTGCTGAATAACCGATGTTCTGTGAGCGGTCGCCTCAGCGACAACATATTTTGACCCTCGCAAAATGTCAGTTATCAGATGGCGCCGTTGTCGGGGAGCAATGAGCATAGCCTACTTTATTTTGTCATTCTTGTGTAAAAATATTGATTCATCATTGATTTTGTGAGCATCTATTTCTAATGTAATTAATCACCATGCTTTATTGATTTATTTATTGTGATTAATTTATATCTATTTTATTTGATTGATTGAGCTATACTAATTCAATCTTTTTGTGACTTTGATGCGAGGGCCCGCCACGCGAGGATTGTTTCTTAGGGAGCCAGTGCAGCCGAACTTGGAGGAGGTTGGTCTTCACTTCATGACCAACTGGAGAGAGCATCAAGGAAGCAAAGAGATGGGGATTAGATAGGTCTAGAACACTTAGGATCATTTTTGTAATTTATGGTGAGAGAGAGACAATTTTGGCATGTAATAATTAACAGGACTCTACTCTTCACAATGAGGTCCAGTGCCCGGGTGATTGTTCACCTGGGGGCCTCATCGCGGCTTTTCGAGTTTTCCATCACTTTCTTTTCTTTGTTTTCCGAAGTTTTGAGCTTTCCGCCTTTATTTTACTTTGTTTTGTGTGCTTGGAGCCCCTAGATGTAGGTTGCTTGATTCGGTAGCTAGGTCGAAACATTAATAAGAATGCACGTTCCTATAGTCTACTTCGTATGGATCTAGTCAAACTTAAACAAGCCGTTCATTTGTCTCTTAGCCATTGTGCCACAGCAAGCTCCGTAAAGCGCTATCTCCTAAACTCAAGTGTGTTGAGCAGAGGAGGGGTGAGCCAAGACCGGACCTTTCAGGCTAAAGATGAATGAGCGACTTATGGTTCTTCACGCTAATAGCAACTAATGTTTAGGGCGATTTTGTGCCTTGCATACCGACATGTAGATAAGTTTAAAAATTCTGTTTTGCATAGCACATGGAGAGAGCTGGGATGCACTGTAAGTCTTCTAACTCAGCATGCATCATTCGGTTCAATGGTGAGATTTCCATCATGGAACCACTTGCACGACTTTTCCGCTATCTCCCTCTGATTTTGAGCACCTAGGACTTAAATGAGAATCTACAAAAAACGTTAGGCGCTGGTATGAAAACATACTCAAAAAAAGGTGAAAACCCAAAAATTAAAACAAGGGGTCTGCTAAATAAACTTTGACCTTAATTAAAATCCGTAATGGACTATCCTTGTACCGGGTTCATAAAGCCCTCATTATTTTCAGGTACCTTGGAGGGGGACCAAAACCCTACTCCCTTGAGCGAGTGCGACCCCTAAGGATTAGAGCCAAAAAACCCAGTCTGCAACTGCCTTGTGTATCGCCTGGATTTCCGAAGTAATGGCGCTTCTATCGTACGTAGGCGAGTAGGGCTTGGTCACCAATGATGACTCTCTGTTGTGTAGAGCATCGACCCTATCCGAAGTATTGAGCATAGGCCATGCCTTCACGGGGGTGTCTGTCTCATTGTCCTGCGTCCGAGTAGGTTCTTGCACGCTCACGGGTGATTCCGTTGCGAGCGAGAACCGAAGTATTGGTTTCGCTTATCGGCTTACTCTCTCTATTTCTTTGGCTGAGTAGGGATCCAAGAAGGGTTACAAGGACTCCAAAAAGTACAGACTACAGGTTAAACAGGAGGAGGACAAGTACAAGATACTCTTCTGGCAGTACTCTCTCTCCTATAGGGTAGCGTACTAAGGACTTGTTATAAGATATGCCTGAAATCACAACTCTAAAAATGAAAAGATAATAAATAGCCCAACCTTCACGGCTTCACATGGCGTGAGTTGGTGAACCCGATTTTGTATTGCGTTTGTATGGATCTAGATTAAGGTTCAAAGATCGAGTCCCGCGCCTTTGCGCACATTTTGTGGTTTCTCCCTTTGACCACCCCGCTCAACCGAGCCTCTCTACTGTTTTACACTCCTTTTATTCCTCGTTAACCATCGTATCTTTCTTCCAACATCCGACCTTCTCTTGTGCTTCGCGAAGTTGATCCATGGATGGTTTTCGTCGGGACCATGCCGACACCCACATCGATTCCATGGACTCAACTCCGCCAACAAGTTCGAGGCGATTTCCGAGAACCCGATCCGAACTTTGCGGATCGATCTCCAGACTCCTCGTTTTCTACCTTCCTCTTGGCCACCCAATAAAGTGGGATCACTTTTGTCCCGCCTTCGCCGTTGTGAATGGAAGTCGATTACAGTCTACATCCTTTTCCATTCACAACATGCTGGGGTTGACCTAAATTCCAGCTTTATCACGACGATCAAACATTAATTGCAAGCGGTCTGATCAGGACTATCTCATTATGTAGATAGAAGACAGAGCGAGCTCTGGAGACTACTCCGGAGTTCATTTCGTCCGACTCAGACCCTGACATGGCTCCCGGAGGAAAGGGCAAGGGTCAGCAGCCACCCCAACCAGAGGGATAGATGCCAGACCAGAATAAAGTCAATGCACAATTACTGGCGTCTATCCAGGCCATCCAACAGCAGCTGACCGAGCAGGCCCTCACGCAGACAACATTCCAGGATATGTTGAACGATATGATGAACCGAGACGAGGGAGGAGGAGGCAGAGGCAGAGGAGGCAGAGGAGGAGGAGGAGGAGGTGGAGGTGGTGGTCCCGATGATGATGAACCTGAACTACCGCCACCAAAGCCTACACTTAAATAAACATACAATCCGGGAGACAGCTAGATGACCGAGTGGATCCTCATTCCACTGGTACACGCTCACTTTGAGCTGAAGCCCCAGTTCATTGCTCTTCTCCCTGCATTCCATGGAAATACCAGTGAAGAGCCATACATTCACCTGCAGCAATTCTCACGCATTTGCCGCACTACTCACTATCCCAATGTCCCTCTGGACATTGTCAAGATGATGGCGTTCCCTTTCAGCTTACAGGACAAGGCCCTCTATTGGGTCAACCATCTGGGGAAGGTTGTGACGACCTGGGAGGAGCTGAAGTCAGCCTTCCTGCATAAGTATTACCCTCTCGGTCGGCTCAACCAGATGTGAGCCCAAATCAGTAATTTCTCCCAAGGACCCCATGAGTCAATACATGAAGCATGGGAGAGATTCACTGACCTGCAGGAGAAGTGTCCCCTTCATGATATTCCGAAGACCAGCTTTGTCCAGCACTTCTTTGGGGGACTGAACATTGAAAGCCAAAGGCTCCTTGACACAGCATGTGGGGGTTCGCATTTTAACAAGGATGAAGACGTAGTCTGGCAGATATTTGAAGAAATGGCTGAAGGAGAGGCCGCCCTCTCTTCATCCAAGGCATATCAGAAGCAACCCCAGATCCTCCAGAAACAAGTGCACATGGCAGCGTCCAAAGAAGCAGAGAGAGATGAGAGCTCCAACCTCAGTATCATCGAGGGCCATCTCTCTAAAGTTGATATCATTGAGAAGCGACCACAGGACCTCGAAAAACTCGTTGTGATCGAGAAGAGGACCCAGAACTTAGACAAGCTTGATCAGATCAACAAGTACCTTGAACTGTTGGTGGGCACCATCAACTCTGTTCAGTCGGCGACACCATCAGATGCTCCAACTGAGAAGAAGGATGAGCAGCAACCGCAGCATCAACCTCAGCCGAGCCAGCAGCCACCGGCAGTCTAGCACGTGTACTACGTGCAGGCGCCCGACCAGGGCCAGACGCAACAGCAGATGGTTGTGTACCAGCCAGAGTTCCTTTCATGATCTGATCCAGTCTTCCCACCACCACCCTTGATTCAGGAAGTGAACGGGGTATGGACTAACGATGCACAGCCGTCCCGTCCTATGGGACAACCCCAGGGTCAGCCGCTTTTCAACCGACAATATCACCAATCTCAGGGTGGTCGTTTTGGACAGTCCTCTCAGCCTCATCAGCAGTACCATCAGCCTCCCTAGTATGCAAACCAATGGAGGCAGAACCCACCGTACCAGCAGCCGCAACACCGCCATCCATAGCCCTTTCATCAGTATGCGGCTGCCCCACCTCAACAATATCAGCAGTATCCTCCTCCCTCGTATCAACAACTTCAACTTCCTGCATCACCCCAGCACCACCAGCAACAACCTCCACACCCATCTATGCAACAACAACGTGGTCTGCATGCTGAACCCACTGAAGTACCCACTGCGAACCCCACCATGGATTGTATGGCCCAGCTTGTCAAAGGGCTAGCGGAAATGATCAAGCGGCTTGACGACCTAACCGCCACTCGAACCACCATTCCAGCTCAGGTCGAAGCCAACCCCAATAACCTCAAAAAGAAAGAGCAGGTAGAATGTGATGTCCTGTCCGTGTCTGATAATGATATTACTGCTTATTCTAATGCTGTTACTCTCAGGAGCGGTAGGGCCTTGCCTCTGCCTGCTACCAAGAGTGGGGTGAATAAAGAAACAGGTGGATCGTCATCTTCCGCATCAGCCGTGCCAGCTACAGGGGCGGGTGAGGAGGAAGAAGAAGGAGAAGCCAGTCCAGCCGTCGTGCACTACCATCAATCCCAACAGAAAATACAAAAAAACCAGCAAAACCAAAAACACCAAAAAGAAGTTTGCAGCCGAAGCGAAGCCGCACCAGCTTTGGAGGAGCCGCCAGCAGCAGTCGATCCCGCGCCAGCCGACGGAGCAGACGCTACCCTTTTTGATCGCCCTGCAGCACCAGTATGCCAAGATACAACTTGTACTCCTTTTTGTAGTCCGGATGTACAACATTTGATGGGCGACGATTTTGATGTAAATAAGAACTCTAATTTTCCTGCCAGTGATGTACATATTCCTTTTCCTCATGCAATAGAAAAATCTAAAAAAATTGTAAAACGAAAAAAGGCATTGTCTGATCCAGGAGTTGTGGAAATTTTAGACAAGTTGACTATTGAGATTCCTTTGTTGAAGGTCGTGGAGTACATGCCAGCTGTGAAGAAAGGACTAAAAGAGGCATGTACTAACAGGCGTCGCCCAGCGCAAGAAAACAGATG
The DNA here is from genome assembly GCA_037367405.1 of Ottelia alismoides. Classification (NCBI taxonomy): domain Eukaryota; kingdom Viridiplantae; phylum Streptophyta; class Magnoliopsida; order Alismatales; family Hydrocharitaceae; genus Ottelia; species Ottelia alismoides. The sequence goes on along the minus strand of JAZKJV010006551.1, from coordinate 123,680 downwards.
CCGAGATGTAGAAAAGCACGTACTCTCCATGGCCACTGTTGCAGCCATCAGCAACCTCCCACAGAAGAAGCAATATACAGGAGCACCTCTGATCAGTTGTGAGATTTTTGACCAGGTCTTCGAGCGCACTCTCCTTGACAGTAGATCTTCCATCAACCTTCTGCCCTCATCCATAATGCAAGAATTCGGGCTGGGTCTGCTCAAGCAGACACACATGATCCTTCAGTTCGCTGACCAATCCGTCAAGCGGCCCCGAGGTCTTTTGGAAGACGTTGTAGTCAAAGTGCAGGAGATGCAATTCCCAGCTGATTTTGTAGTCCTTGATATGGAATCACCTGCACCCCTACTCCAGACCCCTATCATCCTTAGCCAACCTTTCCTTCGTACTTCAGGTGCCGTGGTTGACTACGGGTATGGCAAGATTACTTTCAGCTCGAACACCCAGCAAATCACTATAAACATGAATAGAGAGCCGAATGCCATGACTGATGAGAGCCATCCAGTATATGAAGCAGACTGTGACTTTATTACAGAGATCAGAGATTCATTCTTGTCACTGGACGATTCATGGACCCAAGAAATCCTCACTCAGGAGGAAGACATGGAAAGCACAGTTACCCTCGGCTCCGACGATTCATGGGAGACAGATTCTCAGATGCAGGCGCATCTCTTCGAGCATTCACTCCAGACCGAACACGATCAGCTTAGCGCAGAACCATTCGGCACATCACCAGGATCTCAGCAGAATGATGAGGATGGTAGTAGCTTCAAGGAAGTAGTACATCCCACCACCAGCATAGTCTCTGAAGTGACCGACAAGTTGGACAGGTCAAAACCAGAACTCAAGCCACTTCCTGCAGGCCTGAAGTATGCTTTCCTTGCGGGTGAAGAACAAATGTATCCGGTCATCATCAGCAGCAGGCTGAATTCGGATCAGGAATCTCGGCTTCTCAAGGTTCTAGAAAAGAACCGCAAGGCACTTGGTTGGTGTGTATCAGACCTCCGAGGGATAAATCCAGCTTTGTGTTCACACCACATCTATCTGGAAGAAGATGCCAAGCCGTCCCACGAATTCCAAAGAAGGTTGAACCCTAACCTCAGTGACGTCGTCATGAAAGAGATAACAAAATGGTGTGACGCAGGCTTTATCTATCCCATCTCCGATTCAAAATGGGTAAGCCCACTGCATGTAGTTCCAAAGAAATCCGGGCTTACTGTGGTTACAAATGACAAAGGAGAGGAAATTTCCACTCGGGTACCAACATCCTGGCGGGTGTGTGTTGACTACCACCGTCTTAATGCAGCAACTAAGAAGGACCACTTTCCCTTGCCATTCATTGATCAAGTTCTGGAAAGATTAGCAGGCAAGGAGTTCTTCTGCTTTTTGGATGGGTATTCTGGGTACAACCAAGTGGCGATCGCTCCTGAAGATCAAGAGAAGACTACCTTCACTTGCCCGTTCGGCACCTACGCCTTCAAGAGAATGCCCTTTGGTTTATGCAATGCACCTGCAACCTTCCAAAGATGCATCTTAGCAGTCTTCGCCGAGATGGTAGGCATTTTTCTCGAGGTGTTCATGGACGACTTCTCTGTCTATGGTGATAGTTTTGATTCTTGTCTTGAGCACCTAGACAAAGTGCTTCAGAAGTGCCGAGAAGTCAATTTAGTGATTTCATGGGAAAAGAGCCACTTCATAGTCACTGAAGGCATTGTGCTGGGGCACGTCATTTCCAAACATGGCATGGAAGTCGACTCGGCGAAGGTGGATGTTATTTTAAATCTCCAGCCACCTCAGTCAGTGAAGAATGTGAGGTCATTCCTAGGGCATGTGGGATTCTACATGCGATTCATTAAGGATTTCAGCCGCATTGCCCGACCTTTGACAGAACTTTTGTGCATGGAAACTGAGTTCATTGTTGATCAGCAGGTTCTCCTTGCTTTCAATCAATTGAAGGAGCTTATTACTCAGGCTCCGATCTTACAGCCGTCAGACTGGACTCTTCCTTTTGAAATCATGACCGATGCGTCAGACTTTGCAGTCGGGGCTGTTCTTGGGCAAAGGAAAGAGAAAGTGCCCTATGCCATTCACTATGCCAGCAGAACATTAGATGAAGCATAGCGAAATTATACAGTTACAGAGAAAGAATTGCTGGCTGTGGTTTTCGCCCTTAAGAAGTTCAGATCCTATTTTCTTGGATTGAAAGTCACAATTTTTACAGACCACTCTGCTATCCGGTACCTACAGCAGAAGAAGGATGCCAAGCCAAGACTAATTCGATGGATCCTTCTCCTCCAGGAATTTGATCTGGAAATCAAGGACAAGCCTGGAGTCCAGAATGTGGTAGCAGATCATCTCTCCAGAATTGAGCAGCACGAGTCTCCTCTGAACAGTGCACCCATCACAGAAACCTTTCCCGACGAAGCCATCTTAGCAGTGGATTCTCTTCCTTGGTATGCAGATATAGTCAACTACCTCGCCTCTGGGGTAACACCAGCGGATTGGACGAAAAATCAGAAGAACAAATTCATGTCGACCATCCGATTCTACCAATGGGAGGATCCTCTTTTATTCAGGGAAGGAGCGGATTGCATTTGGCGCAGGTGCATCCCTCAGACGGAGCAATCTAGTGTCCTCGGGCATTGTCACTCGCTCGAATCTGGTGGACATTACTCTGGAGATCGTACGACAGTCAAAATACTTCAGTGTGGCTGCTGGTGGCCCACATTATTGAAGGATGCAGCAGAATTTGTCAAGCGATGTATTGACTGTCAGTGACTGAAAGGTACACTCACTATAAAAGATTCGATGCCCCTAAAAATCATTCAGATAGCAGACGTTTTCGATGCATAGGGCATTGACTTCATGGGACCTTTCCCTAACAGTCAAGGTTTTGAGCACATCCTTCTTGCCGTCGATTACGTGAGTCGTTGGGTTGAAGCTATCCCTGCCCGAGCCGCCGACAGCCGAACAATATGTCAGTTCCTGAAGAAGAACATCATTTCGCGGTTCGGGATACCGAAAATTCTCATATCAGATGGGGGTAGCCACTTCATTAACAAAGAGGTCAAGAAGTTAACGAAGGAGTACGACATCGATCATCGTGTCACGTCTCCTTACCATCCTCAGACCAATGGCATGGCGGAGTTATCAAACAGAGAAATCAAGACTATACTGCAGAAACTTGTTAGGCCAAACAGAAAAGACTGGTCTCAACTCTTGGACTCGGTCCTATGGGCTTACCGAACCACCTACAAGTCTCCCTTAGGCATGTCGCCCTATCGTCTTGTATATGGAAAACCGTGCCATCTGTTCGTGGAATTAATTCACAAGTCTTTATGGGCAATCAACAATTACAATTTGGACTCACACAAAAGTGGTCAGAAAAGAAAGGATGATCTGAACAGACTCTTGGAGTTCCGAGACTATGCATACAATAACACCTTGATGTACAAAGAGAAGGTGAAACGCTGGCATGACCGGCACATCAGACGAAAGACCTTTGATATTGGACAGAAAGTGTGGTTATTTGATGCAAAGTTGCGGATATTCCCATGAAAATTGAAGAGTAAGTGGACATGGCCATTTCGAGTTTGTGAAGTGCGTGACAATGGAAGTATTGCCATATCAGAATTATCCCCTGACGCACAGCCCTTCGTCATCAACGGCCAATTCCTGAAGCCTTACCTCGAACCAGATGCATTCTTGGCCGTTGTTGACTCCATCCAGCTCGTGCACCATGATGACATCTCCACAACAACTGCAACATCAAAAGATTCAAACAATGCACTCGAACCACTGTTTATCTGATTTTCTTCTTTTCTTTTTTTCTTCTTTTCCTTTTCTATTTTCTCTTTGTATCAAAAAGGTGCCACCCTTGTAGACAGTTTTCTATACTTAGGACGTACTTTGTCCTAAGTATAGGGGGGATGTGCACCCCGAGTTTTTCATTTCATTCCGATCCTATCCATTGTCTCCTCTTCTTGTTTTTACTTAGGAGTATCTTACCCTAAGTATAGGGGGAGACAATTTGAGTACGATCTATGTATTCCCACCCTTGACCCTCCCTGCTTTGTGTACAGTCTGCTATACTTAAGATTATTTGATCCTAAGTATAGGGGGGACGGTCAACTTCTCATTCATTCATTTTTCATTCATAAATTCTTTCGACTTGTCTATACTCAGTACGAGTTATGTCTCCTTTTTTCTCTTCGATCTATGAGGACATAGCTCAAGCTAAGTATAGGGTCCTATATACCATGTACATACTATAAGCCATAACTCATACTGAAAAATAAAACATCAACTCAATCTAAAAAGCAATAAGTAACTCTATAATAATAAAAGATGATTGTGACCTCCTCAGACTCTTTGTACTTGTACTGATTATTGAGTCAGGAAAAGTGTTTTCTGCAAAAAGTTTCTTTGAAAAATCTTTTGAAAATTGCTTGAAAAATAGTGTGTACAAGTATTCAACCTTTGAAAAAATAGTGTTGTGTGAAAAAAATTTATTTTTTTTGAGTAAAACAAAAATGTGTGAAAACTAGTGTGCAAATGATTGGAAAAATTTGGTTGTCAAGGTGCTTTGAAAAAACTTATCTATTATGTGTGAAAAACATTTGTAAAATCATTTTCAAATGCGTGAACATGTTTGTCAGATTAGTTTGGACTATAGTTTTCTAAAATCTTTTGAAAATGATTCTCGAGTAAGTCTGAGGAGTCTGCACGAAAATCTCTCATACAAAAATAAGCATAATCCCAAATAAAGCTTATAAGAGCCAAAACCATATTATACATCAAATACAGTTTTCTTCTTTTGTATATACTGATTAATAAATCAGGTTAAATACCTATACAGTAGGATTTGAAAAATAGTGTGAACTGTTTGAAAAATTTGATGTGAAATGTTTTCAACCTGTGTAAATTGTTTGGATTGCAAAACTTTTCTTTGTGTGGAATAAAGGATTTGAAAAACCTATGTGCAAATGTTTTGAAAATTGTTTGTCAAAATTATTGTGGAAAATGTATATATATATATAGTGTGAAAAATCTTTGTAAAAATAGTTTTCAAATGTGTGTAAATGCTTGCAAAAATTATCGTGTACTATAGTTTGCAAAATTATTTTCAAAACTAGATCTGAGAAATAAAAACATCATGACAAATACTTGTAAATTATGAATAAGATACATAAAATTCTTTCTGAACAACCTGAATAAAGTACTTCATTAAAACCTGTAAAGTCTTTAAAAATCCATACCTTTTGTAAATAAGGCAGCACGCCTGTGTAAATAATTGTATGTACTTTTTTGTATGTGTCAAGCTTTTTATTTGCAAAAATTCTTTGTGTAAAAAGATTCTTTGATTCTTGTAAAATCCTTGTGAAAAATTGCATCATTCATTGTGCATAGCATGAGCATACCATTCATATTCTTTTTGAGTGAGCTTGATGATTGAATCAGTCCAATAAAGTCTCAAATTGGAGCTTGGTTAGACCTTACCGCACCTAATTGCACTGGAACCTTACGGGAACTAGGTTTAAGGTACTTCAGGTCTATACAGACTTAATTCTTTGAGAAATCAGGGCTGGGTTCAAGTCACCTCAACTAACTAACTAGAACTTTTCGAGACACACACATGACTCTTGCTGACCGTGACCTAACTTGGACACTTGCACCTTTCACTTGGCTCAACTCAGTTGGAGTGGTGAGGGGGGTGGATTTTCCAGTCTGAGACGCACACGAGTAGAAACATTCATCCTCGTCTAGGGAGGGAAGTGCACCCCAACCTGGTTCAATAGCCATGAGGTCTAACGACAGGAGATTGTGGGTTGCAATAAAGCTTCAAAAGAGGGATAGTCTACTGGCTCAAAAGGAAAAACTCCTTATATAAATGCTGCTGTGCATAGTATGTTGAAAAAAATGGTCAGGCTTGTACAAAAATAAAATGCCTGCAAAGTATGTACATATGTTGTAAAGCCAATAAGCAAGCTTGAGTTCCAAAGTCAAATATGTAAGCCTGCAGCTGGATGACTTGACTACACTGGTCTTGCATCCTAGGATAGGTAGCTACACTGGCTACCGTCCATTCTTCTCTTCACCCCCTCCTCTTGAGCTGGTTGCCACTTGAACTTAGAAGGGAATACCCTGCTCCTCGAGGAAAGAGCTGTTGGATTGGGGAATCATTGGATTGTCATTCTGGAGAAGTCAGTTCCTTTGTCATTTCAGTTGGGGAGAGCCACCATCACTTACACTGTACAAGTCAGCTTCATAGTTATAAGGGTTTGCGTATGATGTAGACCAGTTCTGACCAGGCTATTGAGGTGGGTTGAACCGAGTTCTGTGACTCTCGAAGGCTGTTGTATTTTAAAACTGGTTCCCGACTAGGTTCCACACACATCTACACCCAAGGTCTGACAGGAGCTCCAAATTCAGATTTTATAAAGACATGCAGTGCACTGAAAGCACCCCTATTCACTCTATCCTTCTTTAATTCTCCTTTTTCTTTTCTTTATTCTTTTTGTACTTATTGCATAAGTGTTTGCTAGGGACTAGCAAAGGCAAGTATAGGGGGGTGATGAATCTCCATTTCATCACCTTTATTCTATCATTTTGGCCTCAAAAACCCCAGCAAATGCATGAAAATAATATTAATTTGTACATAATAGCATTCATCATTCATAAAATAAGGTTTTTAATGCCAAAATTATGGAATAAAGAGAAGAAAAGAAAAAGGAATAAAATATTGCAAATATTTTATGATCCTAACCCCGAGACCAAGGCCAACATGGAATTGGTCGACAAGGAATAAAGTAGGGGGAGATAAGGGCCAGTGTACAATAAATACCTCATTTATTCATGCAGTTATTTATGCATTTTTGACACCTATTTTGTATATAATTATTCATTAATCAAATAAAGAAACTTTGTTCATGAAAGTTGTAGATACTAATGTAAATAAAAATACAAAATTGAGTTTGTGTAAAAATAATACTCAGTGTACATTTTATACACAGAATAAAAAGCCAAAATCTCAACTTCACAGACCCATATCTTGCAAATAAAAACTCCAAATCACTCAAACTCACCTTTAATTGTATATAGCTTTCCAAGAACTACTTAATAAAATTGGTTTCATAATTTTTGGAGTCCATCTGCAAAAGTTAGGTTTTTGGCCTTCATTGTGCATCCTACCTGATTAAAATATCGAATTTATTCATTATCCATTATTTTTATAAAATTATATTTTTAGAATTTTGTAAATAATGTAGATAATACATGTACATATTGAGATTAGAATAAAACTAAAAAGGACATAAAATAAAATAAGTATATGCAAGATAATAGGCATAATACCTATGTCAAGTATATATCTAAATAAAGAAGGGAAACATTCTTTAATTCTTTCATATTTTTATAATATTGTAAATATTATACATAACTTATTAAAAATACAAATTCGAAATAAAAACAAATTAACTACATTAAATAAATAAAGTAGATATAATATATAGGTAAAAGACCTATAAGTATACCTACATATACATATACCTGTTTATTTAAAAATGAAAATAAACTCATAAAAATTAAATAAAAATACCCTCACACTCACAGAAATAAATTATAAATTTATAAAATAAGACAACAAAATAATAAAATAAAATAAACAAAACAAAAATAAAATACACAAAATACATGTAAATACATGCATATATGCATTATCAAAATAAAACTATAATATAATACTTCAAAAAAATTAAATAAAAATCATAAATAAATACTACATGAAGTAATACGCATTTTTTATTTTATAAGAAAATTCTAATAAAATCATTTATTATGGCAAATAAATCATTTTAGAATAAAGTTTCTTGTTTTGTCCTCTAGCGACCGATGTGGACCAATGGGGCGCCAGCCTTTGTTGACTCCCCGGTGAACTGTCCCACCCGGGACCTGGCGTCTCAGAAGTGTCTTTTCTCCGATTTTCTTCCCTTTTTTACGGGCATCTCGTTCATCGATCGCGCTCGCATTCTTCACAAGAAATCCTCTCTGATCATCGCTGATGCCCACCGATATTTTAGATCAACACGATACTCATTGGATTAATCAATAAACGCCGGTCAATAAGGCTCCAGGCCAATGTCTATAAATAAGATGCTTCACCCCTTCCTCAAATTTGGCCAATTTAATCCACCCAAAAGCCCTGATTTCGATCCTGGGAGGTTCCTCGTGACAGGGGGAGCGTTCCAACACCTCAAATAGGCCGGAGGAGGGAAAATTTTGACGCGGCGGAGCTCCGGCGTCCGTCCTGCTCCTTGGTGGCCCCAGGTATAAGAGCTGCCCCTTTATTGCATTTTAGGTAGATTTTAGTATTAGCTTTTCATTCCCGTTCTTAGTTTAGTCTTTAGTTAATTAGCGTAGCTTAAAATCGAAAAATCGAAGTTCGCCGGAGCTCCGCTCCGGCGACTTCTTTACCGTGATCCCGACCGTTTCCGACCACCACGTTCACCCCACTTCGTTCCCCATCGCGTTCTCCATCTATTTATCATCTTTTTTCATCCAAGGACCTCTGGTCTTTGCGAATCGGAGTTCCACCTCCGCCTAACGCCGGAGCTCCTCCGCCTCACTCCATCTTGTGATAGAGCTTCAAAACCCGGAGTCGAGGAGATAGCCCTCGCTTCCCCGGTTCTTCCTATGCAGGTCAAAAGAAGAAAGGAGCCCATCTGGGCTCGATTCAAACCAGGAAGAGGTTCCTGGGGGTCCCGACCTTCATCGACCTCGTCTGAGCTCTTCGGACCTCCAGGAGCCATGGCGAGACCATCAGCAGACGCGGAAGGCCTCTAGCTACGTCCAGACCATCTCAGATGCAAGGGAGATGCCCGGAGGAGCCCAAGCTTCACGATCGAAGCTCGCCGGGGGCGAGCTTCTTCCCTGTTCCTCCAGACACCTCCATTGCCGTCCGATCATGAGGCACGACCCAGATTGAACGACAACCGTCAGATGAAGCCCATCCACCACCGACCGATCCGCGAGGCGGATCAGAAGCCTTCATCGACGAACCGGTATCAACCGTCAGATGCGCGACACATGGCTAAGTGAAGTAATCGACGCCATTGGATCGCGCGCCTGTTGGGGGTAAATTTCAGACATGTCCCCTGCCTTTTTGTATTTACATTTTAATGCTATAAATAAAATTCCCCGTTGTAAAAAATTGTAATATTTACAATAGGCCCCCTGTAGTTTATATATTTGCATATTGGTCCCTCTGCGCCTCACGTGCAGTCCCACGTGAGGTGCGTGATTTTTGCACTTAAACCCTGGCGGGTTTTGTTAATTGTCAAATACCCCCAAAAATAGAAATAAATGTTTATTTCTGTAGTAATTTTTGCACTGATGACCCTGAGAAATATTTTATTTGCGAAAATGCCCTTGCCAGGCTGTTTAATTTTTATATGCTTTGTCCATTTATTTCATGCGTCATATTATCTTGAAAAATTCCACAAAAATGGATATAAGCTCCTGTTAGCTTACTCTTGCACGCCATATTTTTAGTTTTTAATTTTGTTGCATTTTTGCATTTATCAAAAATCAAAAACATGCTTTTTATTTACTGTCTGGCTTATAAAATACCAAAAAAATAGTAAAACACCTAACAAAATTCCAAAAAAATTAATTATGGTCTATTTTATCACAATTAAGTGTCAGTCCAAAAATCATTAAAAATCTCAAAAGAAAAACCTTAAAAATTCAAAAATACTAAAAAACTTCTAAAAAACTTAAAAAAAATCTAGAAAACCCTAAAAATTGCAAACTCATCTCCTGTATGTTCTATATTTTATCCTCTTTCTTTTAAAAATAGTTGGGAAAAAATTGTGGCTGTTTTGATATTTTTAATTTCCATTTTACCCCCAGCGAGTAGCTAACTCCCTGTTTTCCCTTATTTTGCTATTTAAAAATACCAAAAATATTTTGAAAAATACCCTAAAATCACAAAAATAGTAGAAAATCATGAAAATACCAAAAAGATTTGATTTCTGAATTTTTGACTATTTTTGTATATTTTTATAAGTATTATATGACCCTTCTCCCTACATTGTATATCTATTCCCATATGAAAAAAAAAGAAAATTAAATATATATATATACATACATATCTATTAATGTATGAAAATCTAAAAATAAAAAAATATAATATATATATAGATATGTATGCATTATATGCTTTATACATACCCTCTATGGGTATATATCTTTATATAGTTATATGCTATAAATTATATATATATATATATTACATAACTATATTATTAAAATTAAAATAAAAAAAATATATAAAAAATATATAAAAAAACCCACAAAATAGAACTCACACAAGGATGACTCTGTGGTACATGCACATCATAGGCTATTGCATTTTTTTGTATTGCTCTCTGTGGATCGACCTCTACATACTTATTCACTGTGCATTTTATGGTAGAGAAATAAATATTAATTAACACTTTTTGGACTTAATTCATTCATTCTTTTATTGTGGGTTAATTGCTGAAATACCGATGTTCTGTGAGCGGTCGCCTCCGCGACAACATATTTTGACCCTCGCAAAATGTCAGTTATCAACTACCTGAATGTAGAAAACCGAACGAAAATTTTCAAAACACAAAACTAAGCCATTTTCCTCCCCAGCAACAACGCCATCTGACGAGTCCGGAATTGTGCTGTGTTAAGATATGTTATTGATCGTACGTAAAATAATGATTTGTCGTTCGTTGTAGGCGGCAATCGGAATCGGTCAAGAAAATAACCACAAACAAGTATTTAATTTTTAATCTAGTGGTTTTATGTTTATTTACTTGGGCAAGTCCCAAGGTCGAACACAAGGAGGCAAAGGAACAATCTAGAATTATGTCTATCAAAATTCGTGTGTGGTTTTCGAGGCGTTCTTTTTTTAATTTTTAATGAAATAAAGGGTGCAAAATGTAATTTTGGCCTATGTTAGGGACTAAAATGTAGATTACACTCAAACGATGTCCGAGAAATATGAAACTTGGCCACAATGCATTGTAATGTTTTTGGAATTTTTGGATGCAATATGATTTTTTTATGAATTTTTAAATGTACACAAAATGAATTTCAATATTTAATTATAATAAACATTAAACCAACTTATTTTTAAAGGATAAAATTATCTAAGATCTATCACTAGATGATGGATCTCAAAAAAATCGTAAACCTCGAAACTGTAGATTTAATATCTATTAAAAATCAAATACAAAAATATGCAAAATGATTTTTACAGGGCAATCTGTGCATGCAAATGCAAATCTTTGGGTACAATGTCAAGCACAATTAATTCTACAATATATAATTTTTTGGGAATTTTTAGAACAACGATTAATCAAATATAAATTTCAGAGCAAGAAATGGGTGAAGAATCCAACTTTCCACAAAATAATTAATTATTAATTAACCATCGATCATAAAAATGTCTACAATATGCCAAACTATAGAGAATTAATTGACAAACAAAATGCTATTTTTGGATAACTAGATGATGTAATGTCAAGGTCTAGAATGAAGGATAAAGACATGGGTACAGATGCAATATTTATAAATAAAATAAGTATTTTTAAACAATGCAGGGGGGACCTAAATTTAATTACCAGTACTGATGGAGGAGAATCTGCAAATTGTCCAAGGGGCACGTGCTGCGCACGTGCCCTTGGAATGAAGGGGCTAATGCGCAAATCTGAGTCTAGCCGGGGGTCTTCTGTAATTAACCCACAGTCACGTGCAAAGCACGCGACCTAGGTGATGTCCTATTGACGTCCCCCCACGCACGAGCCTCGCACGTACGGGGGGGGGGGGGGGTCTCAGGACTGGAGCCTGGCCTCCGATGATCGTTGGTGGAAGGGCTGGCGGGTCGAGCCGGCCAAGGTGGAGAGGACGGAGGGTCTGGTGGTGCTCCTGGCGTATGGCTGGGCCAGTGGCAATGCGGAGTAACCCCGGGAGGGCTGGTGACCGGTGGTTGTTGATGGAGGAGGCGGGTCAGAGAAGAAGTCGGAGGCGATGTAGTCGGTGGTATTGCAGACGGTGTTGATGACGACGGAGGACGATGGTGTGGTTGTCGATGGAAAGTCGTTGAAGGTGGTGGCTCGACGGCATTGAGGGAGGGCCGGAGCTGGGCACTAATGGCGGAAGATGCGCCTTGATGCAACAAGGTCGAAGTGAAGGATATTGAGAATCCTCAAGCGCATCACGGAAGCGTGACGATCGTATCTCATACGATCGGGGCGAGTAGTCGCACTAGTCGCGAGATGCAGCGGAATTTAAAAATTTTATAAATGATAAAACCACATGATCACAAGAACATTTCTTGAATTGTTTCATAAAACCACAAAGTATTAAGAATACCTCTCGAAGCGTGGTTGCGATCACGAGATCTCTAAAGAAAGAGATCCTCTTGTCTCAAGTTCGATCCACAGAGACAACACTTGCGGGCGCGATGATGAGACGCGTGACTCCCGCAATCCTCGACAAAGATCCAAGCCTCGAATCTCCTGATTTCGTCCAACGAAATCCGTCATCTTCCTCTAGAGCAAGCAGGCCCAAAGTAGAAGGAGATCCTTGAGTAGTCGATGGCGAAGGCGAGAACTTCTCTCTTTCTCAACAAAGGTGGTCGACCACCTTGTAGAGAGGGAGAGAGAGAGGATGAGAATGAGAGGGAGAGAGAGAAGTAGAGTAGGCGTCTACTAGAAGTTATATATTCTTTTCAAGGGCTAGGCTTGCCCTTCCTTATATACTAGTTTGGGATCCAATGGATCTCAATCCATGGCTCATATGGATCCAACGGCTATTGTCATCCAAGAGCCATCCAACGGCTATGATTGTTATTGGTTAAAAATCAACATTAATTTTTATTAAATTAATTTAATATATGTTGAATCATTATCAACACAATTTAATTCACATAAATTAATGATTAAGAGATAATATTATAACAAAAAGGAGAAGCAACAAACCACCCTTGATTAAAGGGGGCGTCACCTATGACTAAGTCATAGGCGAGGCCACCTTGTAATTTGGTGGTATTTTATCTCCTTTTTTTATCTCATTATTTCTTAATTAATTGCAATAAATTATTGCAATAATATCCACCAAATTAATTTCAAATTAATTTGTGAGTATTTCATTCATGCCATTGAAAAAATATGTGAATCATAATCACATCCCAAACTAATTTGTAAATTACATTTCTAATTAATAAACTAATGTGGATCCAATCCACATTAATAATTAACACATGCTATTTACAATATTTCTCTCTCTCTGATATATTATAAATCTCATTTATAATATACACAGATATTCTGGATATCACTATCCACGATCTGCTTATACTTGATAATTAAATCTCATTTAATTATTTTGGACAATCATTCTCACAACATGAATCTCATTCATATTGTACTTGATAATTAAATCTCATTTAATTATCTTGGACAATCATTCTCACAATATGAATCTTATTCATATTATACTTGATAATTAAATCTCATATAATCATCAAGACCTTCTTGCTTGGATACAAAATTCATCATAGGAATTATTCTTGAACTCCTTCATGAATAATGTGCCTTCTCCGCAGATACTTGGAGATAAGGACATGGTGATTGTATTGTTCCGCGTATAGTGACTTGGATGTTGAGATCTCATCTCAAATCCAGATCTAACGGACCTCCCACAGATGCTGATTAAATCAAGTCCATATACTTAATCTTCTCATTGCATCTGAATCACATTCAGATCAATGTCCAACACTTGGACTAAGATCATGTTACTTCTCTACTGAGAGGAGTCACTAAAATCCAGACCTGTTTCATCACTCCCTCGGACTGGAAGCGTCTTGGTTATACAATCGTTTATGATCACATCACCCTCAGGTATTCCCAATACCTGCACATCCTGCATACTGGAAGATCAATGACCAACCTGAAGATGAAGATCAATTTTACACTGTCTTCTTCAGGGTTTGATCACCAAGTTTCTCAATCTTGGTCATTGGGATTTGGTATCGATCATATGCTTTCCCAAAGCATATATCATACCTTCAAATTCTTGTCATGCTTCCAAAGCACGACGACCATGCATGGAATTTGATCGGTCCCAATACCTCATGAGTGAGCTCATGTCTTCCAGTTCATAAGTGAACCTGTATGATCCCTTTTGAGAGATCGTATTACTCATATGCCCTTACATGCACACCAGCTCGCCGGTGTATAGACCTTGGTTAGGTCATCAACCTACTGGTCTGCCAAATGTACACACTCAGACATATAGTAACACATCTGTTTCTGGTTAGAGGATGTGTGCCTATGTTGTGACAACATTCAACATAGGACTTAGGTTATCTCGATCTCGTTAAGTCAACCCATTGACTTAACTAATCTGACACCTCCGAATCACTATTCCCATGCAGAGGACCTGCATCAAGAGGTCGGTCAGATATCAGCCTATGTGATAAAGGATTGCCATCTACTACTCAGGCTGGAGATCATATCTTAATAATCATTTGACGGTGCTTGATGAGTCCTCTATCTAACTCATTAGATATTCATCCAAACACCAGCCTCTATGATTCATTTAATGAATCAACAGCTATATGACTATCAAGACGGCCATGGTACATAACCCTAATTGTACAGAGGGACCTATTATGCAAATTAGTTATTCTTCATTTCAGATCAGGGAATGATACTCACAATAACATTTATTGCATAATGGCTCGCCGTGGGCTCGCATGTCCAACAATCTCCCACTAGCCCAAAGAGCCATTAATGGGCTAATCATTTAAACCCATACTCATGTGACAATCATAGGCTATTTAGAAAATAGCTAGGTAAGCTGATCAATCACTCTGTTCCCGCGAGACTACGCCAAGTCCTTTTACGCTACTTGCATATCCCAGTAACAGTGCTCACGTCTAATGCGAATGTTGCATCTTATGCAACCAATACCCAATCTTGATAAAGCAATTATAGTGTTCTTGACAGTATTGATCAATAATTATTATAACCAGTATTTCCATAATCCTTATCAGAATACCCTTATTACTGGAGATCACTATATCTTAAGGTGTCCACAGTTAAGACCTTTTTAGATCTCTATCTATAAAGTCTTAAGCTTTTGAAGATATGACTTTGAGATCACTATCTCAAAAAATCTTGTGATCTATGAAGATTTTATTATTACTGCAATCAAGTGTTTTCTCTCCATAGTTGGATTAGCAACACTTTACTACTCCCACTGCATGGCAGATATCTGGCTTTTGTACACATCTAGTACACACTTAGCTTCTCGTAATTGATGCACAAGTGCAAGCAGTTCTAGCATTCACTTCCTCAACTCTTTGAGGTGCTATCCCTTTAGACAGGTCAGTACCAAATCATAAGGTAAGAAAGCCTTTCTTGGAATTTTCAGAAAAATGGAACATGTCCAAGGTGTACTATAAATGTGACAGTCCCAATACCCTCTTTTCTTTGCTTCTGAACACTTTCAGAACTAAGATCCAAGAGGTATCCTTGAAATCATATTTCAAGATATGGAATAGCCAGTCTATAAAACACTTATTATCATCCTTATATCATCCCAAATGATTAGGATATAATCTTCATTTAGCACGATGAACACAATGGCACTCCCACTAAGCTTCACATGGTTCATCAAGATTCTATTTGAAATCATAACATTTATAATTTCATCAAATCTTATGTTCCAACTACAAGAAGCTTATTTAAGTCCAATGATGGAGTTCTTTAGCTAGCATATCTTGCATTCCTCAACCATGAAGCCCTGGGGCTACTTCATGTGAATATCCTCAAAGAGGTATTCATAGAGGAATACAATCTTGACTCACATCTTGAAGATGCCATAGTCAAATTGTGTAGCTAGGGTTAGCAATATTCTGATGAGTTTAAGCATGGCCACTGAAAAGCAAGTCTCATCGCAAGCGATGTCTTCTCTTCGGTGTGTAGCTCATGGCTACGAACCGTGCTTTGAAGCTCTCTACCTTCTCATCAGGTTCCCTCTTTCTATTGAAGATCCATTTACACCTTAATGGGTCTTACCCATATAGGTGGATCCTCGAGGGTCCATATACAACACTTGTATACGAAGTCTACTTTAGACTTTATTGCTAATATCCATCTTTCCATGTCATGATCCTCAGGAGCCTTATCACATGAAGTCCGATCATTTTCAAACTTAATCGACACATGGGATACATCCTCAAACTCATTTGAAGAAGTATTAGTGTTTCATCTTTAATTGTCCTTTTAGTTCCCGATTTCAGGAGCCTCAATATCTTCTAAAGATTAAATGAGTTCCTACACTTCATTTTTATCTTGATTCTCAAGAGAGTCATCCTCTAAGAATCACATTCTCAAAGATGAAATCTTTTAAGAATTTCAGGGTCATAAAGCAAGTATCCAATACCATCCTTTATTTTCCTAATGAAGTAGCACTCTCAAGTGCTAGATTCCAGCTTACATGCATGAAACCTTATTAAGGATATATATTGTAGTCTCTACTACACATATATACCTGGAAACTAAGGGTTAATTATGCTAAAAAATTAATCATTGATCAAATCATGTCACACATGATCCAATTGTATCTCCTTACAACTCTATTGAGTTTAGGTTTACTAGGAGGAGTGAGATAGGAATGATATTCCTTTCTCCATAAGGTATACCATGAATTCATCTAATAGGTACTTGCTACCTTGGTTAGATCAAATTCATTTAATCTTTCTTCAAACTTTGGTTCTAAACCAAAATTGTGAAATCTTTGAACATTTCAAGGTTTTCTTTAGTGAAGAGAAGAAATCTCATATCATACATGATCATCAATAGATATCATATATCCATGATGTTTTCTATGGTATAGATGATCTACATACATCAATATGTATGAGATTCCGAAAACCTTGATATCTTACACCTTTCCCAAAAGAAGGGTGTATTGGACATTTTTTACTTTGAATACAATATTCATAAGTTTGTAAGATTTGAAATTTTAGACATTCTAAAGTTTCATCTCTTACTTGTCTATTGATAAAATCAACATGCATATGTCCAAAACTTGATGCTAAATCATTGTCAAATGATCTTTATCCTTCTATTGATCTTATAAGGTTTAACTTTCAGCATTAAAAATCTTAATGAACCATTCATTAAATTTCTAATTTAGTAGAGTCCACCAGATGCTAGATTACTATCTGAAATATATCCATCATAACTCTTTAGGATAGGTTTATTCCAGAATTCATGTTCATTTCCAATATTTAGAAACAAACAATAAGTGTATTCTAATATCTAGGTCATAGAGACATTCTCTAAGACTAAGGTTCTCCCACTGAAATTAAGAAGTCTATCAATCCAACAGACATTGTTGCAACAATTGCATCAATATCCATGTGGATAACTATAAACCTTAAGATCAATTTTTTCCAGTCTTCTAAAACATGTGCAACACATTGCAAGTGTTGTTAGAAGATTGAGATACAATTTATAGACTTTATCTTATCAAATAAGCAAGTCAATTTCAATGATCAAATGTAGATATAGATTATTACGATGCACTATCTGAGTCCTTCTCTAAGGATTTTAGACAGACTTGATAGTCATACTATCAACACATCAACTTATTGCAGTATAGGCATTCATCCAACTCACTGGATGTCATATGGAAGTCATAGAAGTATGATCAACTCTTTGACTATCCTTCTCATCTTGGGTCTGACCCATGCTTCCACTGTGCTCCCTTTATCTATAAACAACCATTGCTTAAGACTAAGGATCTCTTATGTTAAATTCAAAAGAATTCAATGTAAGAGCATTTCAACATTTATACATGCTTCATTAAATTCATACAATATGAATATTATGAAGCTTCATGAATGACTAGAGTATAGACAGTAGAATGATGACACTCATAATGTCTACATCCATCTAGACTCCTAAAACATTGGTTCAGGTAGGTATTCAAATATTTTGAATACATCATCTCTTTCGAGCCACCATTCTGCATAATGCAGAGAACCATGTCATTCATGATTAAATGTCTAGAGCACATATGTATGCCAGACCATCTTCTTAGATTTTATAAGGATTATTTGATAATTGCGATCATCATCGACATGTCACTTCCAAAGTATAGAGACATACGAACCCTAAGGTGATGTCTTATTGTCTTATTTAATTGTCATTCCTCATTATGTTGAGGAAACTTGCACATTGCAACCACATACATTATGTGTCCAATTGCATGTACAATATCTGGATTATGAGTCCAATCCATGATATTTACTGGTTATTATTGAGTATAACATTGAGTGGGTTTTATGAAGGATTATCTGAAATAAGAAATTTGCATAAGTGTATATATAATATATACATATTTTACTTTGATTTAGAAATTTTTATATCAAAGTTGTCTTTCCTTGTCAACAATGAAAGTTCATTCTCTTAATCACTTTTAATGTAAGAGATATTCTTACCATTATATCTCTAGCAAGATATGTGATCTCCTTTCCTATCTTTGTCACATCCCAATGATATGAGAACCTACGACTCCGATAAAAAGAAGCGGGAACACATTCCGCCTTGCAGGTCCAACTCGCATCTCCCAATTCGATCTTTAATACCCGGGCCCACCACCCCTAAGGTGATGTTGACCCATCATTAATTGAACCAACCGTCAACAAGCTTAATACTTGCTATACACAATCCAATATCGCCCCAATAATATGAGGACCCGATATTGGGGTCACTACGTATACGGCCTTACTCTTTCGAGAAGCAAAGAACCCGAATCCAAATAATTGTATATAGGATCTGTCACTTCGAACAGGCGTCTCCTATATACAACTTTTAGCGACGAAATTCTTTGCCTTGACGGGAGACCATGGATGTCACTTATGTGATCCTCCACCTCATATTCAAATTGTAATTAATTATCGTGAACCATATTCACATAATTAATTCTTCCAAGGGAAATACACATCTATTCATAATAGAGTGTTTTTAATATGATATAATTAATTTAATCACATTAAATTAATTATCAATCCAATTATCAATCAACAAACTTTGAATTTTTACTTGAATAGTAGGTATAATCTCAAAGTACATGTTATTTTGAATTTTAATAATTAGAAAAATACACTTTGATTTCTCCGGCATTATCTAGTCCCTACCCGCTGTCATGTCCAGTACCGACGAGAGTGGGACGAACCACATATGTTGCAACCCGCTACCCCAGAGATCTCCGACTAGACACCATATCCACCCCAGGAAAGAATAATGCCAGATAGATCATCATGTACTTTGAAATGCTCACCGGTCTTTCAATCGAAATTATACCATATAATATACATCAAAACAATTTTGATTATATTATAAGGAGATTTGCTAAACAAATCGCCAATCCTAGGGTTTTGCATGTAAAAGTTGTCCTACAACTATTGTAGGATGACCTAGGGTTTTGTATGCAAACAATGTTTGTTGATGATTTCATATTAACCAATGATCAAGATCAACTATCTTATCATTATGGTTAGTGGGATGCCATTCAAGGAATTGATTATCATCTTTAAACATTTCACAAATATTTATCAATAACCAATTTCAGAAAATTAACAATTAATTTTCATCAACATGTTTGAATGACTATCACAAGGTTCAAGATCAAGTTTTGTCAATTTCTAGCAGTGACCCCTAATCAATAAAATTAACTTATCTTGATCAATTTAAATCCAAAATTCGCAAAATCAGTTTCCTAATATTGCTAACTTGATTTAGATCAGAACCCAAGTGATAATTCACGCATTTCGAGGCATGTCAAAACCATAATTAAATTAATCACGTTCTGTTCTGCAGTTCCCGCAACGGTGAATACATGCATATTCAAAAGACCATATCTTGAGCAAATTAAATCGAAATTTAGTAAACTCAGATCCTATGGTTTTCTTATTTAATGGGAAACATAATCCAATTGAATATTTCGTGTTTAAACAATTTAAACAGTGCCGAAAAAATCAATTAGACAGAGGTGCGAAAATTCAAATGTGTTAAAACTTTCGCAACTCTTTCAAACCCAAGTCGTCCTAGGTTCATGGATCATATCCAAAATCTTTTTCGACCTAAGGCTCTGATACCACTTGAAGGATATTGAGAATCCTCAAGCGCATCACGGAAGCGTGATGATCGTATCTCATACGATCGGGGCGACTAGTCGCACAAGTCACGGGATGCAGCGGAATTTAAAAATTTTATAAACGATGAAACCACATGATCACAAGAATATTTCGTGGATCGTTTCGTCAAACCACAAAGTATTAAGAATACCTCTCGAAGCGTGGTTGCTATCACGAGATCTCTAAAGCAAGAGATCCTCTTGTCTCAAGTCCGATCCACGGAGACAACACTTGCGGGCGCGATGATGAGACACGTGACTCCCGCAATACTCAACGAATATCCAAGCCTCGAATCTCCTGATTTCGTCCAACGAAAACCGTCGTCTTCCTCTAGAGCAAGCATCCCCAAAGTATAAGGAGATCCTTGAGTAGTCGATGGCAAAGGCGAGAACTTCTCTCTTTCTCAACAAAGGTGGTCGGCCACCTTGTAGAGAGGGAGAGAGAGAGGACGAGAATGAGAGGGAGAGAGAGATGTAGAGTAGGCGTCTACTTGATGTTATATATTCTTTTCAAGGGATAGGGTTGCCCTTCTTTATATACTAGTTTGGGATCCAATGGATCTCAATCCATGTCTCATATGGATCCAACGGCTATTGTCATCCAAGAGACATCCAACGGCTATGATTGTTGTTGGTTGAAAACCAACAACATTAATTTATATTAAATTAAATATTTGTTGAATCATTATCAACACAATTTAATTCACATAAAGTAATGATTAAGAGATAATATTATAACAAAAAGGAGAGGCAACAAACCACCCTTGATTAAAGGGGGCGTCACCTATGACAAAGTCATAGGTGACACCACCTTGTAATTTGGTGGTATTTTATCTCCTTTTATTTTATCTCATTATTTCTTAATTAATTGCAATAACTATTATTGAAATAATATCCACCAAATTAATTCCAAATTAATTTGTGAGTATTACAATCATGCCATTGAAAAATATGTGAATTATATTCACATCCCAAACTAATTTGTAAATTACATTTCCAATTAATAAACTAATGTGGATCCAATCCCCATTAATAATTAACAAATGCTATTTACAATATTTCTGTCTCTGATATATTATAAATCCCATTTATAATATACACAGATATTCTGGATATCACTATCCACAATCTGCTTATCCTTGATAATTAAATCTCATTTAATTATTTTTGACAATCATTCTGACAACATGAATCTCATTCATATTGTACTTGATAATTAAATCTCATTTAATTATCTTGGACAATCATTCTCACAATATGAATCTTATTAATATTATACATGATAATTAAATCTCATTTAATCATCAAGACCTTCTTGCTTGGATACAAAATTCATCATAGGAATTATTCTTGAACTCCTTCAAGAATAATGTGCCTTCTCTGCAGATACTTGGAGATAAGGACATTGCGATTGTATTGTTCCACGTATAGTGACTTGGATGTTGAGATCTCATCTCAAATCCAGATCTAAGGGACCTCCCACAGATGCTTGATTAAATCAAGTCCGTATACTTAATCTTCTCATTGCGTCTGAATCACATTCAGATCAATGTCCAACACTTGGACTAAGATCAAGTTACTTCTCTACTGAGAGGAGTCACTAAAATCCAGACCTGTTTCATCACTCCCCCAGACTGGAAGCATCATGGTTATACAATCGTTTATGATCACATCACCCTCAGATATTCCAAATACCTGTACATCCTGCATACTAGAAGATCAATGATCAACCTGAAGATGAAGATCAATTTTACACTGTCTTCTTCAGGGTTTGATCACCAAGTTTCTCAATCTTGGTCATTGGGATTTGGTATCGATCATATGCTTTCCCAAAGCATATATCATACCTTCAAATTCTTGTCATGCTTCCAAAGCACGACGACCATGCATGGAATTTGATCGATCCCAATACCTCATGAGTGAGCTCATGTCTTCCGGTTCATAAGTGAACCTGTATGATCCCTTTTGAGAGATCGTATTACTCATATGCCCTTACATGCACACCAGCTCGCCGGTGTATAGACCTTGGTTTGGTCATCAACCTACTGGTCTACCAAATGTACACACTCAGACATATAGTAACACATCTGTCTTTGGTCAGAGGATGTGTGCCTATGTTGTGACAACATTCAACATAGGACTTAGGTTATCTCGTTCTCGTTAAGTCAACCCATTGACTTAACTAATTCGACAACTCCGAATCACTATTCCCATGCAGAGGACCTGCATCAAGAGGTCGGTCAGATATCAGCCTATGTGAGAAAGGATTGCCATCTCCTACTCAGGCTGGAGATCATATCTTAATAATCATTTGACAATGCTTGATGAGTCCTCTATCTAACTCATTATATATTCATCCCAACACCAGCCTCTATGATTCATTTAACGAATCAACAACTATATGATTATCAAGACAACCATGGTACATAACCCTAATTGTACAGAGGGACCTATTATGCAAATTAGTTATTCTTCATTTCAGATCAGGGAATGATATTCGCAATAACATTTATTGCATAATGGCTTGCCGTGGGCTCGCATGTCCAACACAAAGACCTTGGATCTCACCGTTGTTGATGGCTCATCGGGCTGTCACCACCGGCGAGGGTCTTGATGCTTCGGGATAGCGACCGGATGAGCGGAGTGGCCGTTGTTGGAGTGTCGTTGGCGGTGGTGTAGGTCAGAGTCGTTGTCGACGTTGATGAAGATGAGGTCCTTTTTCAAAGAAGGTGGCATGCTGGAGGAGCTCGACGGCGGTATATGGAAGCAGAGGTGTTTGATGAATTGAAGATGGGGGTCGGGGAGTAGAACGGAGTGGGATCGAGACAACGATGACGGGAAGAAGAAAAGGTGAAGCGGAGGCAGAGGATGGGTACCTAAAGGTACGGCTCGACAGCCGGGAAGCCGGAGAAAAGTAGCCGCTCAAAGGAGGTGGGCTGCAACAAGGGTTGAAGCCCTCGGATCTCACTGTAGGAGGAGTACATCATGCTGTCACCACCGGAGAAGGAGCCCTCTGGAGTTGAACGACGGATGGATGTTCTGGCGGCGGGGGTTCTTCTTAAATAGGAGATGGGTCCGCCGGAGAAGGAAGGTTTTGGGGCTGGTGATTTTGACGAGGGATTCGGGGATGTCACGAGGTTGGGAGGAGATCTAGAAGGGATATACGGGGATTTGATGATCGGATTTGACGAGGGAGTTCGATTAGGAAGGCGGCGACGAGATATTTGCGTCGGAGAAATCGCGAGAGGGGGCGGCGGCCGGATCTGATTTGGGGGAGAAGCGGGATGAGGAAGACGACCCTCGGGCCGTCCGATCGGGTGATGATCGGATGGTCCAGATGGGGCCACGTGGCGGGGTATTAAGTGAAGAGGTGCGGCACGTGCTGGGCACGTGCATGAGAGGCACGTGCGCAGCACGTGCGTGGTTAATTTTTTTAATAAAAACGAGTAAATAAAAAGGCCAAAAAAGGCAGACACGTGGCGGCCCCAGGGGCTACCACGTGTCAGCACCAGAAAATTCGAAAAAATAAAGATTTTATAAAATGCAAAATAACTAGCAAATGACCTCGGATCGAAAAAGTTTATTCACAAAAATTGCTCGCCTCGATGAGTTCTACAACTTTCATGAAGACATCAAAACCAAAATCGATCAAATGCATGAAGTGATGTTTGGGGTATCCCATGTACATAAAATACCTTGATTTTTTTGGGTTTTATAATTTTTATGTCATTTTTAAACCAGATAAAAATCTGAAAAAATATGATAAAATCAGAAATAAATAATTACACATTAATCCATTTTTTTGGATTTTTATTGATTGAGAAAAAGAAGGAATAAAATAAATCATGAAAAAGACCAATTTTATACAAGAAGTTAGTGAAGACTCGGACCCAATTTGTTTCTTTGATTTCAAGCTTAATTTGGATTTGGATTTTTACGCATTTTAATAAAACTTTTATCAAAGAAGACAAATAAAAAAAAACTAAAATAGGTTAAATATTACATAAAATATTAGGTCAAAAACCGCTAAAATACAAAATGTACAAAAGAGGCCCAAAACCAACCTTTCACATATGAGCTCTGAATCACTTGAACTTGGTCTTGTTTTGAAGGTAATTGAATGTACATTAGTTCAAAAGTGAGTACGATTAAAACAGATACTGGATGAGGAAGATATGAGGTTTTTAGTCCGGAAATCCTGAAACTAGAGTTTGGGTTTTTGGTCCACTTATTTGCGTTAGTGATTTTTTTGTATTTTTCATTTATTCTTATTAGAGATATGTACACAGTGGAGGTGGTTTTGTGTTATTCGGAGTTAGCATGAATGAGTTAAAAATCGAGGAAGTTAGGCTATTTACAGGTCAATTTTGGTTGAGATTTTTGGCTTCTTATTTTATGCAAAAATTAGTGCTAAAATGCAATTCTTATGAAAAAATGCATGAATGCTAATTATGCAGATTAAATGAAGAAATGCTGATGATTTTGAGGGATTTGAGCTTAATAAATGAGATTTAGAGTGATGAATCCGAGATTCATCAATTGCCACTACACTCGTGACATGATAGAGAAAGGTATTATCACTACTACGCATGTCAGCTCCGGAGACCAGACAACAGATATACTTACAAAGGCTCTAGCGAGAGGACCTTATTAGAGATGTTGTTCCAAGCTGAGTATCATTGATATCTACGCTCCAGCCTGAGGGCGAGTGTTGAGATAGTTACTATTTTTAGTATGGTCCTTTATGTAATTTTCTATTTTCTATTTCATCCTTTTGTAATTTGCCCAATGGTTTTCTCCTATATAAGGGAACCCTTAGGCCTCTCATAATGCATCCCAGTATGTTCCTTTAACAGGCTTTAAGAACAGAAAAGGAAATGAGTGTTGACTTAGTAGCAGAGAAGAAACCTATAAGAAGAGGGTATAAAAGAAGAATAAAGAGAGAAAAGGGGGAATAAGAAGATAAGGACTTCGCACGATTGAAGTGATGGTGCTTTTCACCTTCGCTGTAGCCTCAAGAGCTACGCGGTCGACTCCAAGCTTGACATGCCACGAAAATGCAGCTGTAGCAGGGAGAGAAGGTCTCTTCTTCACTGGATCTCTCCTGAGATGGGATTGCTAACCGTCATCGCCTACTAAGATCAAACCTCTCTATTCTCTCCAAGACTGTTGGTGGACTTCCCTTTATGATGGCGGATCGTGTGAAGTGGTGGCGCACATGGGTTTTTGTAAGTAGTTGGGTATGGAGTAACGACTAAGGGATTTGGCGTGGAGGAGGTTACATGCACTATGGGTTGGAGGGTGTAATGGGTGAGGAGACAAGGGATCCAAGGTGGAAATTGGTTCTCTGCATGTAACAGCTGGAAATGTGAGAGTTGACCTAGCGTCATCGACGAGAGTAGCGTGATTGGCTAATGAGAGGAAGGAGAGATGAGGATATTGATGATGTGGTTGAGTGGGGTGATACATCGAATGAGATGAAGCAAAGTGGCACCATTGACGGTAGAAAATTTAAAAATAATGTACTCAAATGGAAAAAAGTCTTTATGAAAAATATGTATCCCGATGAGATCTACATTTTCATTTTCATGAATACCTCAATATAAAAAAAATCATTTGCATAAATAAAATATTTTTGAAAAGTAATTTATATGAATAAAATACCTAATTTTTGAAGTTTTTATATTCTTCCTAGATTTTCGATAAAAAACTATGTACATAAGAAAAAATTAAATAAAATATTGAAATAAAAATAAAATATTTTTTGGATTTTTACTTGAAAAAAGTGAAATAAAAAAAAGAAATGAACAATTATATACAACATATAGAGTCACAACACATCATTTTCTCTAGGTTTTTATATTTTGGATTTAATTTTTTTGTGGTTAATCGAAACACAACTCCAAGAAAACAAATGAAAAGAGAATAAATTAAAAATATTAATTTATGTACATGAAATAATGAACTCAAGATTAGTTATTTGTACAATATACATATTTGTTGCAAAATCCAAAATTCACGCATAAACTATGATTCCTCTGATTTTGGTCTTGTTATGTAGATAATTTAGAGAACATTAAATCAAAGGTGATTAAAGTTTCATAAGAGTCCGTATGAATGAGATATCAAGCTTTACGGCTTTCTCAATCCACAACTAGTGTTTGAGTTTATTGGTTAACTATTGTTAGTACTTTTTGATATCTTTCTTTGATTAAGGTTAATGTTATTTATACAATGAGTTAGTTTTATTTAATTTGAATAGAATAAATTAATTAAAAATTAGTGGAGAATGGCTTATTTACACGTAAATATTTACAGAAACAAACTTTAAGTTTTGCGATTTTTTCGAAAGAATGTTAATGTGCACATTTTATTGGGGTTATAAGAAGTGTCAATTATTGGTTTTATTTGGTTAACTAATCAAGGATTAGAGCTAAGATCAAGCATTTAGAATATATGAATAACATATTCATCACACTGCTATACTTAATCATTGCTCGTCCTTGAGCAATTAATTATTCGAGAGCAGGCTTTAGGTGAAATCCTTAGTTGTGTAAGTAATAGAACAAGAGTCGATGATCAGGAAATGAGTTTCAGTTGACTTATCCACTCGAAGTCAATATCAACTCTTACTCAAAAGACACTCAACTTCTCCGATTTTTCTAACTCTTTCAAGTACATATGTTATAACATGTATGGCTTTAAGAGTTGATGCCAACTTCAAATGTAAAGTCTTTATTTCACCAAAGGTCCAATTCTAAAAGGATAGCTCAGGAACCCAATCCTTGACTCTAATTTTATAGCCAGGTTTCATCTCAATCCACCATCCCTTTTGGTTGTCAGACCAAAAGATGTGAATATGGAAGGCCATTTATGGATTGAGTAGGGTTGTGTCTTATTTTTCTCTTCTTTGATCGAACAAAGAATCACTTGGGTTCTAAAAAAACACATTTGTATTTTTCGTGTGGATCAATATTTCCATTAAGAACTTTGAACTATCTACACTTGTTTTTTTGGGATGCACCTGTTTAGCCCAAATAATTAGGGGAACTGTCTTGTGGTCCACACAAGGCGGGACCACTAAGTCGTTGTGATGACGGCTCTCACAGACCAATGGACTAAGCAACAATTAACCCACACAATAATAGAAACAATCAATAAATGCAAATATGTATGAATTATTTAAAAATAAATAATGAATAAATAATATAGGTGTATTTTGTATAGTATTCACTCAATTAAATAATTAATGTTTTTGTAAATTTTTAATATTACTTTTTAAATATAATTTTCTTTTTTAATTTTATAATGTTTATTTTCTTTTTATAATTTTCTGATTTTAATTTCTTTTTTAATATATAATATATATGTATATATATGGAATACATATAATATAGGCGATATATAATATAAAATATATAATAAATATATAAAAATTAGGAAATACTAGCAAGTACAATGCTTTTTTATTTTTAAGGGAATTAAAATATTTGTAAAGTATTTAGAGTAATTAATAGAAATATTAATTATATATAACTATATATAGGTGTATTATGCAATATAAGGTATTATATTTATAAACAGGGATATAAATAATCAACATCTCTCAAATAAAATATTTTTGTGTTTTAATATTTTTCTAATGTTTCTGTCATTTTCAGGGATTTTTGATAATTTTTAGGTACTTTTAGAGTCCAAAATATACAAAATCAAGCACTTTTTAATTGAGCCGGATTGTTTTGAGAGTTAAAAATACTAAATAAAATCTAAAATACTTAAAAAAATTTTAACATGTAATAATACATATACGAATATTACATAACATAAACTAATACTTTTGGTATTTTTAAGAGTATTTATAATTTTTATAAGGATTTTGGAGATTTTTATTTTTTTTGTAATTTTCTTTTTTTTTTATTTTTAGGCATTTTTGGTTTGGAGGTACAAAATACAATAATAGCTAATTATTATTTTTTGTAATATATAAATATGATTTTCTATTTTTCAGGTTCTTATGACAAATAGGGAATAACCATGCACTTTTTATTTTTAATAAATAGGAAAAATATGTGAAATACAAAACTAATTATATAGCGTGAAAGAGCATCCAAGCATGTACCTTATCCTACTTTCCCATAATTTTTAGAGCACACATATATTTATAAAAAAAAAACAAACATGCACAAAAATAATCAAGCTATAAGGGGCATTTTTGCAATTAAAAAAATGTGAGGGTCTATTTGCAAAAATACCAGAACTTACCAAAATGACACTTGATTTTTATATATTAAAAACAAAATATAGAAAGTTGTAGGGGTTGTTGATTCGCTTTTTCCAGGTTTTTATTTGTATGTATTGTACACAAGTGTCGTCGCAACCCAATCAAACGTCAAACAGAAAATTATTTGCTTCTCAAGCCAAAATAATACAAAAATGTAGCATGATAATTCGCTATTTAATTTTTTGTATAGCAATCAGGATCAAGCTCAGGGAGGCTACAAATTCTGAGGGTTATTCTAATAATTGAAAAGTCAATGAAAAGAATAAGAAATCTTAATGTACAATATGCTTGCTTTTCTTTTTAAGTTATTTTTTATTTTTATTTTATAATTCTTTATATTTTCTGATTTTTAATTTTCATTGGTTTTTAATTTTGCAAATTTTTTATTTTCAAGAATATAATTCCCAAAGAAAGTTTATATACAAAAATAGAGAAGGGTTGTTTTTTTTTATTTTTTTAAATATAGTAAAAATTATCAAAAAGATCAAAATAAAATGTTTTTTTGTGTTTTATACTTTTTATAATGTTTTTGGTGATTTTCAAAGATTTTTCAAGTTTGTATGGATTTTATAAAAATCATAAACTTAAAATAATGTTAAACAATGAACAAGCATAGATATTTTATAATTTAAAAATGTCAAATAAACTTAAAAATGACCGCATTTATTTTCCCTTAAAATTATAAGAATTATCTACAAATTAGAAGTGAAATCATAATTTTTAGAATATTATACAATTTTCTATGATTTTTATAAGATTTTTTGATTTTGGATTTTTTTGGGCTTTAAAAATATTTAATGCACAAAATTTGCATAGGAAATAAAATATACAAAAAAGTTATTTTATTTTTTTAGAATCTTTGACGTAATATTTGAATTTTTATGAATTTTCTAATTTCAAATAATGAAAAATGCGATGTTTTTGATTTTTTAATAATCGCAAATGTAAATAAAAAGCAATGAAAAAACTATATTGTGAATATGCACATAGCAGGAGCATAACAAGATTTTTGCAGAATTTATTGACTAATAAAAATATTTTTTCAACAACAAAAATATGCAAATTAAAGTCCAAATAAACATGGACTTAATAGTATTTATTCAATGTTTATTAAATAAAATATAACAAGAAATAATATGTGGGCATAAATCGTAATATACCTAGAGAATTACATGTATCACACATGTTGGATCTGGCAGGGGCTTTTGTGTAATTTTTAGATTGTCTTAGGAGATGGATGCAATTTACCCAAAAAAGGGCGCACATGCGGAAGGTTTTAACAATGGGGCTTCTTCGTTCCTTCTTTCTCGCCCTAAATCAAAAAAGGGTGGCGCGGCGCTAATTTTGGGATGACGGTGACGGATCCTTGGAGCGATAGAGGGGCTGGCCAGGCGAAGGCGTGTCAGTGAAGATCCGCTCCACGCAGCGGTGTTGAACCATGTTGAGGTCAAGCAGAGGAGGTAATTAAGTGGCGATGGCGATCGATGGTCGGCAGAGATCCAAGCTCCAAAGGAGCGGCAACTGCGGTGGATGCTTCTTCGAGCAGTGGAAGTGACGGTGGCGTGGTGGTGATTTGGCGGAGGGCGATCGGTTCACAGAGGACGGGCGTCGGTGGCGTTGTGAGCTTTGTGGCAATTGGAGGAGACGCGTGCTGCTGCCTCGAGCGGTGACACAATGGAGGTTGGTAGAGCCCTTACGGCAATGTCGGCTGCAGTGGTCGCAACAAGCTTCAGAAGCATCGTCGACGACGGTATAGCGGGTGTTGCTCCAGTCGGTGGAAGGATGTCGACGGTGCTCCATTGGAGGGCGGTAGTGCTTTTTGTAAATATCTTTTTAAGAACAACATATGCTCTCTTTTCTCTTTTTTTGTACCTGCAATAAAATAGAATAAACAAAACCGACTTGAACACGATGACTCGATCCACAAAAATCAAATAGAGAAAATGCGAGTGGATGTGGATTCAGTATGGTGGACGAATGGATCCGGATCTTCGACCACCGTGTGTGGTCGGAGGTGCATGATTGCGTGAGGTAGAACAGAATTGTAGAGATCACGAAGATGACATGGATGATCGGATCGATTTGGAGGTGGATCGAATTATTTAGAACAATGATTAGCAACACTTAACTATGATTGCAGATCTAACAAAAAATGACTATAAAATAAACACTAAAATTATTCCTAAATTTATCTAGATAAAAGATAGAGAAATAACGGAGTGTGGATCTCATCGTGGGAGCAGATGAATGCCGTAATGGCCCGACGAAGATCGCATCGCTGTCACCGGATGGCTTGAAGGCTAGGTACATTTCTACCACGAGACTGCTCTTGGAGATTAGGCTCATTCACCAAAGGACTGATCAAATTGGAATAAGGGAGGAGGAGCCAAATAAATAGCAAAATTGAATTTCAAAAAATGAATTAATGGAGAGGGAATAAAGGGAAAGATGTTAATGGTGCAATTAAATTAATTAAATTAATGAATAAAATAATTTTTGAAATTATACTAATTAAAAAAATAATAAATACAAATAACTTAAAGAGCCACCTTAATGTTTGGTTAATTAAGGAATTAATTAAATTATATACATATGGTATATTATATACATAATTAAATAAATAAATCATTTTCATCATTTTATTAATTTAAATAATAAACATCAGTTATTTAATTTTTTGTTTTGGTTATTTAAGGAAATTATATATATGCATATAATATATAGATATGGTACATTATATACATAGTTAAATAAGGAAATTATGTTATTTTGTGTTATATATTTTATTTTTATTTTTTATTTAATAATTATAAAAAATATTACAATTATCTAAAAAATACATTATGTATAAAAATAAATATGAATAAATAAATAAAATATATAAGTGGTAAAATTACAAAAACCACCCCAGAAAGCTGTCTTTCAAACCGCAGCTCCAAAAATTATGACACCATACCATTTCAAAGATAAATTAATTTAGAATACGATGGAAATGAGTTTGATTCAATTCAAGTTCATATGGAGCCCGAATCGGCCATTTAATTATCATTTTACGACTTTTTCCGAATGTGGTTTCTTTTATTCTATACATAATTTTATTTTGCAAGTATTTTTATTATTTAGAAAATATTTTTATTTACAACTTCCATTAAGAAAATTATTTAATTTGAGGTTAATTTATAGAATAAAATAGTATAAGTTTTATACAAATATACACAAAATAAATTCAAAAAAAAGAATGAAAAGTATTTACAAAATATTTTTTATATTTTTTGATTAAAGACCTTATCTCCCCCTTCTTTATTCCTAGTCGATTAGGTCACGTCTTGACCTTCTCTCAGGGTTCGGGTCAGTCTGTATCTATTACATATACACAATCTTTTATTTTCTTTATTTCCCTTTATTTATTTATTTATTTTAGATTAAAATAGTAATAAATGTACAATATTTGCACACTGATGCATAATAGTAAGAATATGGATTTAGTAATATATACATGTGTTTTATAAAGGGATTTTAAGCTATAAAGATGATGAAGTGTAGGTTCATCATCCCCCTATGCTTACCTTTGCTAGTCCCTTAGCAAACACTTATTTGAAGGAATAAACAAATAAAATAAAAAGAAAGGAAAAATAAAGAAATTAGGACAATATTGAGTATTAACTTATCTTCATAAAGTTGTAGTATGGAGCTCTATCAGACCTTTTGATTATTAGTGTGGCGGAACCTTAATGGGAATGGATTCAAAACCTAACAACCTTCAGGTTCCATAAGACTCCTATTCAGTTTGCCTCAATAGTCAAGTCAGAACAAGTCTACATACACAAATTCTTATGAGTATGAATCTTTACTTGTACTGTGTAAGTGAAATAAAGCTCCCATCTCAAAATAACAAAGAAACAACTTCTCTCAACATGGTAACTTTAGTCCCCCGGTCTAGCAACTCTTTCCTCGAGGAGAGGGGATATTCCCTAAGTTCAAGTACAACCTGCTCAAGAAGAGGAGATGGAGAAAATAATGGACGGTAACCAGTCATCTAGCTATAAGCTTATAAAACTTTTACTTTGAAGCTCTTCTTATTTTTCTATACTTGTATATACACTCCAGCAGGCATTTTACTTTTCAATCAGGCATGTCCACTTTTGGAGATTCTACATTTTTTGTTTATATATATAGGGGGCCTTTCAAATAGGACTTGGTCCTTCCATCCTTAAGGAAGGCCAACGATCCTGGCCGTTATATTCAAATCTAATGGCATCATCAATTTTTTACCCAAAAGGGCATTTTGGTCATCAACTTTCACATTAATTATGCACGCCAAAAAATATTCTGAAATTCTAAATTTAGCTATTTTTATTTTTGGTATTTTTCGTAATATCATATTTAAAAAATATCCAGTTTTATTCCAAGCGACATTACGTAGGACAATGTTTGTATCTTAATGTGTTTTTTTGTAGAATCTATTTTTCCTTTTGTAACGAGTGTATGTTTTTTTGTATTTACTGTGTTTCTTTCAAAATTAATCAGCCATTTGTAAATTCTGTATGGTTCTTTGTAGAATACAATTCATATTAGCAATTAATGCATGGTTATTTGCAATGATGTATGGTTCTTTGTAGAATAGAATTTTTATGGTTATTTGTAAAAATGCAGTAGTCATTCATGCTCAATCGATGAGTAAAATACCGCCGAAATATGTATAATACACATTCAAAATGTATAACGCACATCCAAAATGTGTAATACACATCAAATATGCAATATGCATAAAAAACTACAACTGTCATTTGCACTCAATTGATACGCAAAAATACATATCAAATATCTTTAATACATGTCAAAATTGTATAATACACATAAAAATGTATAATACACATCAATATTGTATCTCCGTGTCGACGGGACCTCGCCACTCTGCGTCCATTCCTCCTCTCACGTTCCCCCATGCTCCTGTCCAACGCCGCCACGTGCATCGTATGATCCGACGTACGATCTCGCTCGATCCCGCCAATAAGATATCCATCGCACAATCCAACGCAATACCCGTCCTCGTCTCTACTCTCAAGCCGCTGGATTTCGATACACGATCTGCTGCCACCGCACCCAACGTCCTCCTCGTTGCAATCCTCTGTGTCATTGTCGATGACGCCCGCAAGGAACTCGTCCTACTTTTTCTCCCGCTCGTTGCTCGCCTCCTTGCACTCGGCATCAAATTCGATCCACCTGACCACCCGGAGGAGGAACCATCACCCCAGATTGAGCATCGCATCGAGCATCACCTCGCATCCTGGTCGCCCATCGCCGCTGGAGGAGACATGAATGTGGCAACATGAATGGGAAATTAGGAGAGAGAGAGAAATGCAACGTGAATGACAAATTAAGAGAGAGGAATTAATGAGGAGATAATTTAGGTACTTAGTTACATACTATATTTAGATAATTGATAATGACCAAAATGTGTTTTTGATTAATTAAATAATAATATAACATGCCTTTAATGACAACCGTCTGATTAATGATCGACGCACAAGATCGTTGGCCTTCCATAGAGATGGAAGGACCATGTTGTTGGACATGCGAGCCCACGGCGAGCCATTATGCAATAAATGTTATTGCGAATATCATTCCCAAATCTTAAATGGACAATACATAATTTGCATAATAGGTCCCTTAGTACAATTAGGATTATGTACCATGGCCATCTTCATGATCATACAACCGTTGAATCAAATATTGAACCATAGAGGCTGGTGCTTGGATGAACATCTAAAGAGTTAGATTGAGGACTCATCAAGCACCATTAAATGATTGTTAAGATATGATCTCCATCCTGAGTAGGAGATGGCAATCCTTTCTCAGTTAGGCTGATATCTGACCGACCTCTTGATGCAAGTCCTCTGCATAGGAATAGAGATTCGGAGGTGTCAGATTAGTTAGGTCAAAGAGTTGACTTAACGAGATCGAGATAACCAAAGTCCTATATTGTATGTTGTCATGATATAGGCATGCATCCTCTGACCGGAGACATATGTATTGCTATATGTCTAATTGGGAGACCAATAGGTTGATGACCTAATCAAGGGCTATACACCGGCACGTTGGTGTGCATGCAAGGGCATATGAGTAATACGGTCTTTCAAAGGGATCATACAGGTTCATTACTGAACTGGAAGACATGAGCTCACTCATGAGAAATGGGGAAGAATTAAATTCCGTGCACGGTTGTCTCGCTTTGGAATCTTGACTGAATTTGTAGGTTTGATATATACTTTTGGAAAGAATATGATCAAGACCTAGGTATGATATATGCTTTTGGAAAGTATATGATCTATACTGACTCCCAATGATCGAATGAGAAACTTAATGATAAATCCATGAAGTAGACGGTGTAAAATTGATCTTATACTTCGGGATTATTCTGAGTCTTCCAGTATGCAGGATGTACAGGTATTGGGAATACCTGAGGGTGATGTGATCATAAACGATTGTATAACCATGACGCTTCCATTCCTAGGGAGTGATGAAATGGGTCTGGATTTTAGTGACTCCTCTCAGTAGAGAAGTAATCTGATCTTAGTCCAAATATTGGACATTGATCTGAATGCGATTCAGATTCAATGAGAAGATTAGATTTGCGGTCTTGATTTAATCAAGCATCTATGGGAGGCTCGAGATCTGGATTTGAGATGTGATCTCAATATCCAAGTCACTATACGTGGAACAATACAATCGTCCAGTCCTTATCTCCAAGTATTTGCGGAGAAAGCGCATTATCCTTGAAAGAGTTCATGGATAATTCTATTGTTGATATACGTATCCGAGCATTGAGAAAATGGATAATTAAATGTGATTTAATTATCTTGAATAATATGAATTTGATTCATATTATAAGGAGAATTATCTTAGACAATTAAATGTGATTAGATTATCAAAGATGTGAATAATGTGAATGTGATTCTTATTATTTGGGCACGTGAGAATGGAGATCCAAGATGATTAAATGTGATTTAATTATCATGGATATGAATAATGTGGATAGCACTATCCATATTATTCATAATATTTTATAAATGTGATTTATAATGTATTAGAGAGAGCTAATTATAATTTATATTTGTTAATTAATTATTGATGTGTATTAAATACACATTGTGTAGTTAATTGAAAATTTAAATTATATTTTGTTTTGGGTTGTGAATGTGATTCACAAATTTTCCAATGGCAAGATTGCAATATTCTCAAAATTAATTGTGAATTATTTTTGAAGAATAAATCACAACAAAAGTTGTTGGAATAAATAAAGGAGATTTCCATGGAGATATGCAATCTCATGAAATCTCATGAGATTGCCCCACTTGTAATCAAGTGGACGGCCACCATAACCAATATGAAAATTGGTGGCCATCCACCATGATACATGGGGAGGCAATCTCCATGTTGGTAATCTCCATTATCTGATTGGTTTAATTTTAGGATTGATGTATATTTGATTTGTCAAATATATTTGATCTAAATTAAATCATAAGTTGTTGGTTTTTACCAACAACAATCTTGACCATTAGATTAGACATAAATCAATCTCATCCATTGATTTTATGTGTCCCATGGATTGAGATCCAAGGATCCCAAAACCCTATAAATAGAGAGGCATACCATGCTCTCTAGGTAATTCTATCGAAGCACATATCTCTCTCTCTCTCTCTCTCTCTCTACATGCCTATTCTCTCTCCCTCTCATAGCCGTCCACCATGGATGCCCTAGAGAGAGTCTCCATCGCCGCAGCGTCGTCGTTATGCTGCCTGATCGTTTGCTCGTGGATCTCCGTCTCCTTTGGTGCACCTCACTCGTGAAAAAGATGTCGGATCTCGTGTGTTGAGATCTTGAGATCCACCGCTTGGATCATCAACATGGATTGTGAGAAGCACACGATTCATCCCCGTGCTCGCAAGCGTCTCCTCCGTCGGATCGTACTTGAGACAGGAGGTCTCTTCATTTAGAGACTCGATCACAACCTCGCTTCAAGAGGTAATCCTATTACTTGTTTGTGGTTTAGACGAAACGATCCAAGAAGTGTTCTTGGATCATGTGGTTTCGTCGCATGAATTTTTTTTAAATTCCGCTGCATCGAGCAACTAGTGCGACTAGTCGCTCCTCGTCATATTCGATACGACGCTCATGCTTCCATGATGCGCTTGAGGTCTAACCATTTCCTTCAAGTGGTACCAGAGCCTTAGGTCGAAGATTTTGGATACGATCCATAAAACCGAAGGCGACTTGGGTTCGTTAGGGTTGCGAAAGTTTTATCGCATTTCAATTTCGCATCTCTGTTTAGTGATAATTTTAGGCCCTATTTAAATTATTTAAATACTAAAATAAAACTTGGATTTTGTTCCCCATTAAATAAGGAAATCATAGGATCTGA
Organism: Ottelia alismoides; assembly: GCA_037367405.1. NCBI lineage: Eukaryota > Viridiplantae > Streptophyta > Magnoliopsida > Alismatales > Hydrocharitaceae > Ottelia > Ottelia alismoides. The sequence goes on along the minus strand of JAZKJV010006551.1, from coordinate 86,729 downwards.
GTTTACGTAATTTGGATTCCGTTTGCTCGAGATATGGTTGTTTTAATGAACATGTATTCACTGTTGCGGGAACTGCGAATCTTAACATGATTAATGAGTTAATTACTGTTTTGATACACCTCGAAACACGTGAAATATCACTTAGGTTCTGTCCTAAATCAAATTATCAATCTTTGAAAATTAATTTTGTCTAATTTGGATTTATATTGATTGAGATATGTTAATTTTAGTAAGTAGGGGTCACTGCTGAAATTACAGTCCTAATCAAGAAACATGGGATTGTCAATTAGTGAAATTAATTGTTAATTTCATGAAATAATTATGGAAAATATTTGAGAAATATTGGATGATGATCATTTTCTTAATTGACTTGGCCTCAACCGATAAATTGATTAGATTTGATCTAGATCATAATTGGAAACACAATCATCAAACTCCTTGCTTGAATAGGATTGAGAAGTTGTCTAGGAAAATTCCTTATAATAAAAAATGTTTTGATTATTACTATATGGTATAATTTCGGTTGAAGAACCGATGATCATCTCAAGTACAAAGTGATTGACCCGACATTATTTTTTCCCGAGGCAGATATGGTGTCTAGTCGGGGATCGCTAGGGTAGTGGGTTGCACTGGATGCGGTCCGTCCCACTCCCGCCGATACTGGCCATGACAGCGGGTAGGGAACGAATGATGCCTGAGAGATCATGATGCATTTTTCTAATTATTAAAATTCGAATTAATATGTATTTTGAGATAATACCATATATTCAAGTAAAAATCAAGTTTGTTGGTTGAATTGGATTGATAATTAATTTAATATAATTAAGTTAATTATATCCAATTAAAAACACTCTATTATGAATAGATGTGCATTTTCCTTGAAAGAATTAATTATGTAAATATGATTCATGATAACTAATTAGAATTTGAATATGATATGGAGGATCACATAAGTGACATCCATGATCTCCCGTCAAGGCGAAGGGTTCCGTCGCCAGATATTGTATGTAGGAGATGTCTGTCCGAAGTGATAGCTCCTGCATACGATTCATTTGGATCGGGCTCGTCGCTTCTCGAAAGAGTAACGACGTATGCGTAGTGACCCCCATATCAGGTCCTCATATTATTGGGGCGATATTGGATTGCGCATAGCGAGATATATTCCTGTTGACGGTTGGTTCAATTAATGAGGGGTCAACATCACCTTAGGAGTGGTGGGCCCGGGTGTTAAAGACCGAATTGGGAGATGCAAGTTGGACTTGCAAGGCGGAATGTGTTCCCGCTTCTTTTTATCCGAGTTACATGTTCTCATATTATTGGGATGTAACAAAGATAAGGAAGGAGATCCCAGATCTTGCTTGAGATATAATGGTAAGTATATCTCTTACATTGAAAGTGATTAAGGGAATGAACTTTCATTGTTGACATGGCAAGATAACTTTGATATAAAAATTCCTAAATCAAAGTAAATTATATATTTATATATGTTTATGCAAATTTCTTATTTCAGATTTTCCTTCTTTAATCCCACTCAATGTTATACTCAATAATAACCAGTAGAATATCATGGATTGGACCCATGATTCAGATATTGTACTTGCAATTGGACACATAATGTATGTGGTTGCAATGTGCGAGTTTCCTCATAATAATAAGGAATGATAACTAAATAGACAATAGGGCTAAAACCCTAGGGTTTGTATGTCTCTATAAGTCTTGATCTCATCGAATGTACTTTTGAAGTGACATGCCGATAAGGATCGTAATTATCAAATAATCCTTATAAAATCTAAGAAGATGTTATGGCATACATATGTGCTCTCGACATATAATCATGAATGACATGGTTCTCTACATTATGCAGAATGGTGGCTCTATAGGAGATGATGTATTCAAATTGTTTGAGCACCTACCTGAACCCAAGTTTAAGAGTTTAAATGGATGTAGATACGATGAGTATCATCATTCTACTATATATACTCTAGTCATTCATGAAGCTTCATAATATTCATATTGTATGAATTGAATGAAGCATGCATAAATGTTGAAATACTCTTATATTTAAATTTTGATTTTAACATAAGAGATCCTTTGTCTTGAGCAATGGTTGCTTATAGATAAAGGGAGAGCAGTGGAAGCATGGGGTGGACCGAAGTAAGAAGTATAGTTAAAGAGTTGACTGTACTTCTGTGACTTCCATATGACTTCCAAAGAGTTGGATGAATGCCAATACTGCAATAAGTTGATGTGTTGATAGTATGACTGTCAAATCTATCTGGAATCCTTAGAGAAGGAATCGGATAGTACATCAGAATAATGTACATATAGTCATTGAAATTGACTTACTTATTTGATAAGATAAAGTTTAATAATTGTATCTCAATCTTCTAATGACACATGCAATTAGTTGCATCTGTATTAGAATATTAGAAATTTGATCTTAAGTTTAATGGTCATCCATGTTGGAAGTGATGCAATCGTCGCAACAATTTCCATTGGATCAATAGACTTCAAATTTTCAGTGGGAGCCCTTAGTCTTAGAGAATGTCTCTGTGACCTGGATATTAGAATACACTCATAGCTTATTTCTAAATGTTGGAAATAAACATGAATTCTGGAATAAACCTATCATAGAGAGTTATGGTGTATATATTTCAGATAGTAATCTAACATCTAGTGGACTCCGCTAAATTAGAAAATTAATGAATGGTTCATTAAGATTTCTAATACTGAAAATTAAACCTTTATAGATAAATAGGAGGATAAAAATCATTTGACAATGATCTGGCATCATGTTTTGGACATATGTCGGTTGATTAGATCAATGAACAAATAAGAGATGAAACTTTAGAATGTCTAAAATTTCAAAACTTGCATACTTATGAATATTGTATTCAAAGTAAAAATGTCCAATACACCCTTCTTTGGAATGGTGTAAGATGTTAATGTATTCAAGATCTCATACATATTGATGTATGTGAATCATCTATATCTGAATAAACATTATGGATATGTGATATCTATTAATGATTATTTGTGATATGAGATTTATTCTCTTCACTTAGAAAACTTTGAAATGTTCAAAGATTTCACAATTTTGGTTTAGAACCAAAGTTTGAAGGAAGATGAAATAAATTCGATCTAACCAAGGTAGCTTGTACCTATTAAATGAATTCAAGGAATACCTTATGGATATGTGAATATCATTCCTATCTCAATCCTCCTAATGAACCTTAACTCATTATAGTTGTAGGGAGATACTATTGATCATGTGTGACATGAGTTGATCAATGATTAATCTTAGCATAATTGTCTCTTAGTTTCCAGGTATATATATGTGATAGAGACTACATTATATATATCCTTAATAAGGTTCCATGTGATTAAGCTGGAATTTGGCACTGGAGAGTGCTACTTCATTAGGAAAATAAAGGATGTTATTGAATACCTATTTTATGACCTTGAGATTCTTAAAGGATCTCATCTCTGAGAATGTGATTCTTAGAGGATGACTCTCTTGAGAATCAAGATGAAAATGAAGTAAAGGAACTCATTTAATCTTGAGAAGATAATGAGGCTCATGAAATCAGAAACTAAATAGACAACTAAAGATGAAACATTAATACCTCTTCAAATAAGTTTGAGGATGGATTCCATGTGTCAGTTGAATCTGACAATGATCGGACTTCATGTGATGAAACTCCTGAGGATCATGACATGGAAAGATAGATGTTAGCAATAAAAGTCTAATGTAGACTTCATATACAAGCGTTGTATATGGACCCTCGAGGATCCACCTATATGGGTAAGACCCATTAAGGTGTAAATGGATCTTCAAGAGAAAGAGGGAACCTGGTGAGAAGGTAGAGACCTTCAAAGCACGGTTCGTAGACATGAGCTACACACCGAAGAGAAGACATCGCTTGCGATGAAACTTGCTCTCCAGTGACCTTGCTTTAACCCATCAGAATATTGCTAACTATAGCTACACAACATGACTATGACATCTTCATGATGTGAGTCAAGATTGCATTCCTCTATGAATACCTCTCTGAGGATATTCATATGAAGTAGCCCCAGGGCTTCACGGTTGAGGAAAGAAAGGTGTGCAAGCTAAAGAACTCCATCTTTGGACTCAAATGAGCTTCTTGTAGTTGGAACATAAGCTTTGATGAAATTATAAATGTTATGATTTCAGATAAAATCTTGATGAACCATGTGAAGCTTAGTGGGAGTGCCATTTTGTTCATCGTGCTAAATGTAGATATCCTAATCATTTGAAATGATCTAAGGATGATAATAATAAGTGTTTTATAATCTGGTTGTTCCATACCTCGAGATATGATCTCAAGGATACCTCTTTGATCTTAGTTCTGAAGTTGTTCAAAAACAAAGAGAAGAGGGTATTGGGACTGTCACACTAATAGCACCTTGGACATTTCCATTTTCTGGAAAATTCCAAGAAAGGTTTCTTTTCCTCAAAGATATGGTACTGACCCATCTAAAGGGATAGCACCTCAAAGAGTTGAGGATGTGAATGCAAACTGCTTGAAGGATATGGTTAGATCCTCAAGCGCATCACGGAAGCGTGAGCGTCGTATCGAATACGACGAGGAGCGACTGACGGGTCCGCAAAAGCCGCGTTAAGGAGTTGTTTTTAATGTTCGTTCGTGAAAATATTAATTGTCGTTCGTTGTAGGCGGCGATCGGAAACAGTCAAGAAATAACCACAATTTTTAATCAAATTCAATCAAGTGGTTTTTATGTTTATTTTACTTGGGCAAGTCCCAAGGTCGATCACAAGGAGGCAAAGGAACAACTTAGATTAATGTCTATTCAATTTTGAGTTCGGTTTTCAAGGCGGTTTTTTTTTTGGAAATTTTCAATGCAATAGAGGGTGCAATATGCAAATCCGGCCTATTTTATGGACTAAAATGTGAATTCCGTTCAAATGATGTCCGAAAAATACAAAACTTGGCCTAGATGTAAAATATGATGAAATAAGTGCACTGTAATTTTTTTGGAATTTTCTGATGCAATATGAATTTTTTACAAATTTTAAATGCAAACAAATTAATTTTCAATATTTAATTTTAATAAATATTAAACCTACTTTTTTTCGAGAACTAAAATTATCTAAGATCTATCACTAGGTAATGGATCTTAGAAAAATCCTAGACCTCAAAAATGTGGGATTTAATACCTATTAAAAATTAAACAATGAAAGATGCAAAATGATTTTTACAGAGGAAATTATGCGTGCAAATGCAAAGATTTTTGGGCACAATGTCAAGCAAAATAATCTCTACAATATCTGATTTTTCAGAGATTTTTAAAGCAACGGTTAATTACCTATGAATTTCAGAGCACAGATTGGGCAAAATATTCCAATTTCCACAAAACTATTATTTATTAATCAACCGTAAATCACAAAAATATCTACAGTAGCTCACAATGTAGAGAATTAAGAGATGAACAAAGTGCTATTTTTGTATAACAAAATGATGTCTAGAAGATGCTCAAAACAGAGGGAGAACACAGGGGGGTAAATGCAATAAATATAAATAAAATAAATAAAAAAGGTGCAGACAGGGACCTAAAAGCAATTACCTAAACTGGAGGGGGGTGCTTCTGCAATTTTCCAGAGGGGCACGTGCATAGCACGTGCCTCTGGTCGGTGGTGGACGGGAGCGCAAATCAGGGAAGCGCTGGGGGGCGGACTACAAATGACCCACACGGTCACGTGCAGCGCACGTGACCCGTGGGGATGAAGCCTGCTGAGGAAGCTTCCCCACGCACGTGCCTCGCACGTGTGGGGGACCTCGGGCCTCGAGCCCGGCGATGGGTGGCTGAGTTCGGCCTTGGAGGGCCGGTCGAGGCAGAGCCCAGGAGGCGGAGTCCAGCCCCTCCCGGCGGAGTGGAGGTGAAGGTGGCGAGGGAGGTCGGAGACGTTGGCCTTCCTCTGGACGACACACGGCCACGAGGGGGCGGAGCGGCGGAGCTCGGTGATGTCAGAGAAGGCCGATGGAGGTGGCGGCGTAGCGGAGGAGCGGGCCCGCGGTGGTTGTCGATGAAGGTCGGGCGATGGCGCTGATGACGATGGCAAGGCGGTGATCGTCGGGGACGATTGCGTTGGCGGAGGTCTGCGGCGGACCCAAGGGCCGACACACGGCCGGCGGGCGTCTGTGGAGGTGGTTGCCGGTGAAGCAGGCGAAGTGGTCGGAGCGGCTGGCGGCGTTTGTAGAAGGCGGAGGAGTCGGCGAAACGGGAGAAGAAGGCTCGACGGCGGAAGAGAGAGAAAGAGAGGTCGAGAGAGAGAAAGAGAGGGAGAGATAGAAAGAGAGATAGAGAGATAGAGAGGGAGATAGAGAGAGAGATTATCGGGAGAAGAAGGCTCGACGGCGGAACCGGAGCAAGCAGCGCTGGTGGAGCTGGCTGCGACGAGGCACGAAACCCCGGATCACGCCGCGAAGGTGGTGGCCGGGCTGTCACTCCTGGAGCTGACCTTGGGATGAACGGCGGATACCGTTCGGGGATGGCTGGCGAGGGTCTTAAATAGGGCATGAGGGGGTCGTTGGCAACGCGAGATCGGTGGGGGCAGTTGGGAGGTCAAAGGAGGTTCGTTGGCTGCGGACGTTTGCGGAAGACGCGGAGGCGGAGCCGGTGGCTGTTGCGAGAGAGCGGCGGCGGAAGTTACGGAGGAGAGACAGGCGCGAGGTTGGGGGAGAAACGCAGTGGCCGTTCGATCAAGCGAGATTGAACGACCGAAAGCGTGACACGTGGCGCGGTTGAGAGAGAGGGGCGCAACACGTGCGGAGCACGTGCCTGGGGGCACGTGCGTCGCACGTGCGGGTGCTTTTAATTTTTAATTTTTTATAAAAACGATATAATAAAAACCCCAAAAAATGCTGACACGTGGCGGCCTCTGGGGCTGCCATGTGTCAGCACCAGAAAATCCGAAAATAAAATACTTTGTAAAATCGTTATAAATAGCAAATGACCTCGGATCGAAAAAGTTCCTTCACGAAAAATGCTCGTCTCGACGAGATCTACAACTTTCATGAAGACATCAAAGCCAAATTCAGTCAAATGTGAAAAGTGAATTTTTGGGGTATCCCATGTACATAGGATACCTTGATTTTTGGGTTTTCTAATTTTTTTGTCATTTAAAACAAGATAAAAATCCGGAAAAATTACGGAAAACTCAAAGATAAATAAAAGGCACCTAATTCTAATTTTTTTGGATTTTTATTAATAAAGAAAATAAGTACAAAAAATACAAGGTCAAAAACCGCGAAAATACAATGTACAAAAGAGGCCCAAAACCCAACTTTCACATACAAGCTCCGATTCACTTGAACTTGGTCTTGTTTTGAAGGTAATTGAATGAGCATTAGTTCAAAAGTGAGTAGGATCAAATCGGACACTGGATGGGGAAGATATGTGGCTTTTAGTCCGAAAATCCTGAAACTAGGGTTTGGGTTTTTGGTCCACTTAACAGGGTTAGTGATTTTTTTGTATTTTTTATTTATTCTTGTTAGTGATGTGCACACAGTGGAGGTGGTTCTGGGTCATGCGGTGTTAGCATGGAGGAGTTAAAAATAGGCGAAGTTAGGCTATTTACAGGTTATTGTTGGCTTGGATTTTTGGCTTCTTATTTTATGCATATTTTAATGCTAAAATGCAATTCTTATGAAATCATGCCTGAATGCTAATTATGCAGAATAAATGCAGAAATATTGTTGATTTTGAGGGACTTGAGCTTAATTAATGAGACTTAGAATGGTGAATGCGAGATTCATCATCCCCCTATACTTAAACCATGCTCGTCCCTGAGCATAAAAAAGAAATGCCATGAAGTGAAATGAGACCTTGGTTCCATACCAAGACCATGAACTGAAGGTGAAAGTGAAACTAAACTCGACCTTTGGATTAATAATGTGTCGGAACTTCTGTGAGACTTAGAATTTTAAAATCAACAGGCCTCAAGTTCTACACATCATTGTCACAGTTTTGGCTCAGAAGTCATCTTAGATCAATCCTCTTCCCAAAGTATACCCTATGAACATTGAATAACCGACTCATGTGTGTGAAGGGTTTTAGCTCTTCCCATCCAGAATGCCAGACTACCATGCTCCTCTCCTCTCCAGTAACTCGTCCTCGGGGAGTCAGGTATTTCCTTCTAAGGTCTGTCGTGCTGTGTTCACAATCGAATGAGAGAGAAGATAGAAGAAAGAGAAAAGAACTGGAGGGTGGCCAGTGTAGTCACCTCTCCTTGTGAAGATGGCCAGTGTAGCCAAGTCTCCACCAAGATCTGCAGGTTTCTGAAGCTTGGACCTTTTTGGTCGGATTTTTATCTGGTAGACTGCTTCTATGTATTTGGAATTTTTGGTGGTTCTGCTTGGATCTTGTTGTGCCCCTACGGATATAGAATCTTTTTGTTCCGTACATTTTTTGGGGTATTAGAAAAAATTGTGCCCAGCCGTCCATCCCTTTTCCGAAGCTTTATTTCAACCCGTACTCCGGTCTTTAGATTTCCACGCTACCAGAAAAGAGACTCACACAGTCTTCCAACATCCCGTCTGGGTTGAGCTAAGTGCATAGTGCGAGAGTGCGAATTAATTCCCTATTCCAGAGTTGTACCCAGAATGAAGAGACCAGGTTAGACACTAAGAGTCAAACGATGTACATTGTCATGTGGAACTTAAGGAATTAAGTCAAAAAGACCTGAAGCTCTTAAAATCCTATTTCTCGGTGAAGTTCCTCTGACAATTAGGTGGATTAAGGTCAAGTCCAGACCACTCTCGGTTTCGGCTCATAACTCGGTTCGGAACCCAATGACTTTTCACAGATGCAAATGCATGTAATGTTGGATGGAGTGCAGGTGCGTGAAATGCAGACACTTTTTTTTGACATTTTATGCAAGGGATTTTTTTATGCAGACAAATGGAATAAGAAGCCTCTTTTTTTTTCAAAAATTTTGGGCAAGTCAGTGTTAGTGGCAAAACTCTTTTTTTTTTCAAGTTAGTACCCACCCCGTAAATACATATAGACTTACGCGTAAGTACGAGATATGGGTAAAATATATACAAAGTATATATACAGACCCCCCTATACTTAGCGAGTGCTGTGTCCTCAGAGCACAAGAAGCGTAAAGAAGACATAGCTCGGGCTAAGCGTAAGAGAGTGAGAGAAAAAAAAAGAAAGAAAAAAGAAAAGAAGAAAAAGAATGAAAAGAAAAGCGGTCAGGAAATGAGGAGAGTATATACGGGTGGATGTCGGTTCCCCCTATACCTATGTTCTGATTAGCCTAAGTACGGAGGGAGGGTGGAAATGGAGCGATTAGGAGTCAGGAGAAGAATGGTATATACAGATGGCATCGGTCTTCCCCTATACTTAGGCCTTGGCCTAAGTAAAGGAAGAAGCTGTACACGGAGGCCGATGTGGTCGGGAGGTAGGGAGGGAATGATCAGATAGATTTTCAATGTCCTCGCTCTGCGTGAAATAGATGACCTCGACTTGAACTGTTTGTTCTTTGGGTGATTCAATGTATGGTTTCAGCATTTGTCCATTTACTGAGAACGGTTGTGCATTCTCTTTGAGTTCGGCAATATCTACGCTTCCATTGGTATGCACATCGATGATAATGTAGGGGCCCGTCCATTTTGATTTTAGTTTCCCATGAAAAATCTTCAACCGAGCATTAAACAACCACACTTTTTGTCCAGAGACAAAGGTCTTCTCTCGAATGTGTCTATCATGCCATCTCTTGACCTTGTCCTTATAAATCACACTGTTGTCATATGCCCGATTTCGGATTTCAATTAGCTCATTCAGATTTAAGTCTCGACATAGTTTCCCAAGGTGACAACTCCAATTCAACTTTTTGATCGGCCATTCAGATTTGTGGATCAATTCTGCAGGAAGATGACATGGCTTGCCATAGATCATCCTAAAAGGTGAAGTACCGAGTGGAGTCTTATAGGCTGTCCTATAGGCCCATAGAACTTGGTCCAACAACGTCGACCAATTCTTCCTATCGGGACGAACCAACTTCTGGAGAATGCTCTTCACCTCTCTATTAGAAACCTCTGCCATGCCATTAGATTGTGGATGATACGGGTTGGCTATTCTATGCTCAAATTTGTACTCCTTAGCCAAAGATCTCATCTCCCTGTTCACGAAGTGGCTACCTCCATCAGAAATCAATACTTTTGGTATCCCGAACCTCGCAATGATGTTATCTTTGATAAACTTACAGACGACTTTGCTATCTGCGGTTTGGGTTGGAATAGCCTCTACCCATCTTGATAAATAATCCACCGCTAACAAGATGTAGTCAAATCCATTGCTGTTGGGAAAGGGACCCATAAAATCGATCCCCCATGCATCAAAAACATCACCGAAAATTATTGGTTGCATGGGCATTTCATCTCTATATCCCATAGTCCCTCCCATTCTTTGACAAATCGGGCATGACCGTACAAATTCATTAGTATCCTGAAATAAGGTCCGCCAGTAAAATCCACATTGGAGTACCTTGTGCGCGGTTCTCTTTCCTGAATGGTGTCCTCCAGCCTCGAGAGAATGACAGTGTGTGAGGACACTCTGATATTCCTCCTGAGGTATACATCTTCTCCAGACACAATCCGGTCCTTTATAGAAAAGGAAAGGATCGTCCCAATGGTATTTTCTCGAATCCGACTTTAATCGATCAATCATTTTTTTGGTCCAACCATAGGGAACCTTCTTGGAGACAAGATAGTTCACTATGTCGGAATACCATGGGGTTGACTCAATGACGCAAATTGATTCGTCTGGAAAAGTCTCCTTGATTGGTCCGATATCAGGATGATCGTTTTGCTCGATTCGGGAAAGGTGATCAGCAACAACATTCTTTATTCCAGGTTTATCCTTGATCTCCAAATTGAACTCCTGGATTAACAAGATCCATCTCAAAAGTCGTGCCTTAGCATCCTTCTTATCCATGAGATATCTAATTGCTGTATGGTCTGTGAAAATTGTCACCTTGGAGCCCAATATGTATGATCTGAATTTTCCAGGGCCCAAACAACCGCGAGCATTTCCTTTTCAGTCACTGTATAGTTTCTTTGTGCAGGGTCCAACACTTTGCTCGCGTAGTGAATCGCATAAGGAATTCCATCTCTTCTTTGTCCGAGTACCGCTCCGACAGCAAAATCCGATGCATCAGTCATGATCTCGAAGGGAAGAGACCAGTCGGGAGCTTGTAATATCGGCGATTCACATATTTTCTTTTTCAGGAGCTCGAAGGCCTCTAGACATCTGTGATTTACAATAAACTCGGTGTCTTTTCCTAAGAGCTCAGTCAATAGGCGGGCAATCTTTGAAAAATTAGGAATAAACCGTCGATAAAATCCAACATGCCCTAAGAACGACCTTACTGACTTGACGTTGGTTGGTGGCTCCAGTTTCTTGATCACATCCACCTTGGCATGGTCCACCTCCATTCCCTTTTTGGAGATGACATGCCCCAACACGATACCCTCAGTCACCATAAAGTGACTCTTCTCCCAGGAGAGTACCAAATTAACCTCCCTGCATCTCTGAAGGACTCGGTCCAAGTGTGCTAAGCATGTATCAAATGAATCACCATGAACCGAGAAGTCGTCCATGAAGACTTCCAGGAAATCACCAACCATTTCGGCAAATATGGCAATCATGCACCGCTGAAATGTGCCTGGGGCATTGCACAGCCCGAATGGCATGCGCTTGAATGCATAAGTACCGAAGGGACATGTGAATGTGGTCTTTTCCTGGTCCTCGGGAGCGATAGCTACTTGATTATAGCCGGAGTACCCATCAAGAAAACAGAAGAATGCTTTCCCTGCAAGAGCCTCCAATATTTGATCAATGAATGGCAGTGGAAAGTAGTCTTTCTTGGTCGCAGCATTCAGGCGCCGGTAATCGACACAGACGCGCCACGACGTGGGTACTCGGGTCGCGATCTCTACCCCCTCCTCGTTGGTAACCATCTGGATTCCCGACTTCTTCGGGACGACATGAAGGGGGGCTACCCACTTGGAGTCAGAAATGGGGTAAATAAATCCTGCTTTGCACCATTTCTCTATTTCTTTCTTCACTACTTCCCGAAGATTGGGGTTTAATCTTCTCTGAAATTCACGGGAAGGCCTTGCATTATCCTCAACATAAATTTGGTGCGAGCAGAGAGCGGGGTTTATTCCTACGAGATCCGATACAGTCCAACCTATGGCTTTTCGATTTTGCTCAAGGACTTCGATCAGTCTGGATTCTTGGTCTACTGTTAATGATGAGCTAATGATCACAGGGAATTTTTCTTTGGGTCCATTGAGGAATGCATACTTCAGTGTGAGAGGAAGTGGCTTCAGCTCTGGCAATTCTGAATTGTCGATCAAGTCTGGTTGAATGACTTTTGCTTCTGGCTCAGTATCGGTTGGCGGTGAATCACTGTGTGAGATGTTGGCTACCAATTCCGAAGAAAAGTGAGTCGGATCGATAGAGTAGAATGGTAATTCGGCCAGAGCCACGCCCGACTCATCATCGGTTGACTGTCCCAGAGGTGATGTGATTGACAAATCCAAGAGGCTTTCTGTGTTGTCAAGTGTGTGATAACCTGGGGGTCTAGAAGTCTCAGAGACTGTATCGTGTATTATTTCTTCTTCTGAGGATGTGCTTTCTACCTGTATGTCTGGCAGTTGGTCCCATGGCCCAGTGGTTCTGAGGAGATTGCATTCTGATGTTTCGGCATCTTCAGTTGTGGATTCGGAGTCTGGCCTTTGCCACTTTGTTTGTTTCATTTCCATGTCCACTTCTCCGCCTGGAGAACGGAATTTCATCATGCCAGTTCCGTAGTCGAATACGGCCTTAGCAGTTCTTAAGAAAGGTCTTCCGAGAATGATTTGCGATTCCTTCCAATGATTCGGGGTCTCCATGTCCAGGACAGTGAAGTCTACTTTATATCATGTACCCTCGATAATGATGATGACATTCTTCACTTCTCCCTTAGGTCTTTTAGTGGATTTATCAGCAAATTGGAGTAAAGATGATGATTTCTTGAGAGGGCCCAACTCCAATCGATAATATAAGGCTAAGGGCAGAAGGTTTATGGAAGATCCATTGTCGCGAAGTGTGCGTGTGAATGCTATGCCGTCAATGTGACTCTCCACATAATGGGCGCCCAGATCCCTTTTCTTTCTTGGCAGATGCTGGTTTTTGACGCACTTGGTGGTGGCAACTGTCAAGATATGAGTCTCCACGAATTGACTTGTTCTCTTTGTATGAGTCCGGGTGGGGGTGCATTTTGCCTTCAAGTATTTCTGAAAGGCTGGATTACCTGCCACGTATTGATCAAAGGGTACTTTGACTGTGATGTTTTGTTGGCAGAATTTTTCCATGATTGGGTCATCTTTGATGTTTTTCTTTTGTTTTTCTTTCTTTAGGGCATGGGGGAAAGGAATAGAAGCATTTGAGACAGGAGATAAAGGGCCAGAATCATAAATAAGAGCATCTTTATTCAACTTGGAGTTTTTATTACAATCATAATAATCAAAATCAGGTTGCTGAAAAGGTGACAAAGGTATTTTTGCAGCAACTAGAGGTTCAAGGTCCTCTGCAGACTCCATAGATGCTTTCCCTTTATCTACTGCTGGGATCTTCAGGCGTCCTTCATCTTCCTCCTCGGAAACATCCTCCGGTTGATCTTCCGAATCTTCATGGTCCGATTCCCTTGCCCGGTCAGGTACGACCACGGTCCTTCCGCTCCTGAGTGACATGGCATTTATTTTGTCAAACGAAAGGATCTCATGTTCAGATGTGGAAAAGTCTGGATAGTATATCTGGTTATTGTGTTGAGATGAGTTGAATTTGTTCAAGCTATTGGGGTTAGCTTGAACCTGGGCGGGAATGGTTGTGGCTGGAGCTGTCTGCTCATCCTTCCAACGGGACAAGCGGTTGACATCAAACCGTAGATCTTCCAGTTCATGTCGGAAGTGACGAAACTCCTCAAGTATTTGTCTCTGGATGTCGATCGGTTCTTCTTGGGGTTTGGATGACTGAGCTGATTGTCTGGGGGCTTGAGATTGCTGATGGTATTGCTGAGGTTGGCTCTGGCGATTGTAGGGTTGCTGCTGCTTCGGCTGCTAGAACGATGTAGTGTGTTGTGGAGGAAATGCGGCATTATAGAAGGTGGGTGGATGCTGATAGGTCTGACGGTCTCCCATGTTACCCTGTCGGGTAGTGTCCTGGGTGTACCAGATGCCATTCACTTCAAATGTCAGAGGCGGGGCTTCCTTGACTGTCTCAGTCGGTGGGGGCGGCTGTTGGGAAAATTGGGCGTGGGATTGATCGTGAGCCCATGGTTGTTGTTGCTCTGCTCCTGGTTGCTCCTGGACATGATGCACATGATATATCGGGACAGTAGGTGCACTAGGCATCCCCATCTTGGACACCTTCTCGGTGAGTTCCTCCATCTGCTTCGGGAATTGCGAAATTCTACTGTCGATATCGTTCATTCTCTTGTCCACAATTGTCAATTTATCAGAAATAAAATGCATGCTTGGAATCAAGTCCTCAGCTATTTCTGCCACCGTCTGCTTCCCGCCTTTGGATTGAAGGGTGTTCAGGGAATCAGTGTATGCTCGACTGGCAATTTGAGACCGGCTTGTTTCTGCCATCTGCTCCAGTATTTTCCAGACGGTCTCAGCTCCACGTGATGTGTAATTCCCTCCGCAGGCAGCACTAACTAACCCTTGAGTCTCGTGGTTGAGGCCAGAGTAGAGTGATTGGACTAGGATGTTGTTGTCCAGATCATGGCAGGGACATTTTTGTAGCAGGTCCTTAAACCTATCCCATGCCTCACAAACTGGTTCATTGGGCATCTGAGAGAAACTGGTGATGCGGGTCCTCATTTGATTGGTCCGGCTCAAGGGGTAGAATTTCTTCAGAAAGAGGTTTTTGAACCTCTCATAAGTCGTCACAGTTACCCCCAAGTTTTTCACCCAGTAGTCTGCTTTCCCTTTCAAGGCGAAAGGTAGTGCAGTGAGACGAATGTAGTCTTGGCTGACTTGTGGGTGCCTCAGATTAGAACATATCAGCTCCAGGTCCCTTAAGAATTCATATGGCTCCTCAGTCGTATTACCATGGAATTGAGGTAATTGACTGACAAAATGTGGCTTTAGTTCATAGTGGATCTCTGGCTGTGGTGGCTGCAAATAGTTCCACACTCTGTACTGTCCAGGGTTGTATGCGGCTTCCATTGGCACTTCTCCCCCAACATTCATTTGTTCGAGCTGCTCTCTCAGTAGCTGCTGTTGCTGCTCAGATGCAACCAGTCTCGCGAGAATCATCTTCATTGGATCTTCATTAGGTTCATCTTCAGGGTCTTTCTTGGAAGGTATCTTGGGTGGCATCTCTTTTTCTTTATCTGGAGATTATAAAGGGTTTGAGTTAATAGATTGGAAAGAATTGATGTAACAGTTATTCTCGATCTTTTGTGGTGAGAAATGGACAGGGTGGGTCTGTCCTCCTTCTAGGAGGAAGAAGGAATAGGGTTCTTGGGAAGGGTTTCCCGGAGGCCAAGCAGGTCCAGAGTAAGAGTTTCTCTGGGCTTTTGAGGTTGGGGAGTTTGTGGTAGAGAGAGACGAGCCTGAACAAAAATTACCACAATCCTCCATTCTCAGGGTCAACAAGATGTTTTATGATGTAGACACAATTGTGTGGTATTCGTTGATGCACTATTTTCTACGCACAATCAAACACAATACAAGGGTTGTTTCACCAACTCAACTCAAAGTGAAGACCGTAAGGGTCCGGTCAATTATCTTGTTAGTTTTAATTGGTGATAAATTCAATCTTGCAAGCCGTTTAAACGAGCTGTTTAGGTTTGGAGCTGGGCTCTATCCTAGTGTGCGTCTCTCTCCTCGCTGCAAGATAAATCAAACAATGTCGGGGCTGCTCTCCCGCAGAAATTCTTGATTTTATGGATTTTTTTAGATCGGCTATATTTAGCATTCCCAGTTTTATTAAGGCGATCACTGTAGAATTTAGATGAACACAAATATACGTCTACCGTCCAGTCCCAATTTCCTTTAGATTTATGTGATAAAACAAGAGAGAGGAATTCGGGAAAAGCCGATGCACGCGGAAAACTATGATGAATGCTCAGTTAGAAGACTTACAGTGCCTCCTCGCAATCTCCATGTGGGATGCAATACAGAATTGAAAATTTATACTAAATGTGTGCAAGCCGATGAAAACCGCACCTAAGCAGAAAGTTCTATTAGCGGGGAAGAATTGAATTAAATTTGGCTAAGTTGAACGATCTACGTGCGTCTCAGTTAAAGTGTAGTGTGGCTTAAGATCCTACGAGCACAATCAAAAATAAAAAATGCTCTAAGAGCCGTATATGCAGGTCTATCCTAATCGCCACTCAAGTCGGGCCCCACCCTCTCCGAAGAGTGAAACAGGCCACGACACACAAGTTCAAGGTCTTTTTACACACGCGAGAGTCCAAACGGACACCCCTATAAATGAGCAGAGAATAAAAATGCAGAAATTAAAAACCTAGACTCTACTCTCTCTCACGACTCGACTCGATCTTAATTTAATTGCGGTTTCTTCGGGTGTCGGTGAAGATGCGTCGGTTCCTTGAAAAACCGCTCCACGTGCGCCGCGTACCTCGCAAGAAAATAAGAGAGATGGGTGTAAGAGAGTGACTCAGAAAATAATCAAAAATAAAATAAATGAAATAAATACAAGAAATAAAATGGGATTTACAGTGAAAAATTCGGGGGTCAGACTACCCGAATTCGGAAAACCGAACAAAAATTTTCAAAACTAAAATCTAAGCCGTTTGCCTCCCCGGCAACGACGCCATCTGACGGGTCCGCAAAAGCCGCGTTAAGGAGTTGTTTTTAATGTTCGTTCGTGAAAATATTAATTATCGTTCGTTGTAGGAGGCGATCGGAAACAATCAAGAAATAACCACAATTTTTAATCAAATTCAATCAAGTGGTTTTTATTTTTATTTTACTTGGGCAAGTCCCAAGGTCGATCACAAGGAGGCAACGGAACAACTTAGATTAATGTCTATTAAATTTTGAGTTCGGTTTTCAAGGCGGTTTTTTTTTTGGAAATTTTCAATGCAATAGAGGGTGCAATATGCAAATCCGGCCTATTTTATGGACTAAAATGTGAATTCCGTTCAAATGATGTCCGAAAAATACAAAACTTGGCCTAGATGTAAAATATGATGAAATAAGTGCACTGTAATTTTTTTGGAATTTTCTGATGCAATATGTAGTTTTTACGAATTTTTAAATGCAAACAAATTAATTTTCAATATTTAATTTTAATAAATATTAAACCTACTTATTTTCGAGAACTAAAATTATCTAAGATCTATCACGAGGTAATGGATCTTAGAAAAATCCTAGACTTCAAAAATGTGGGATTTAATACCTATTAAAAATTAAACAATGAAAGATGCAAAATGATTTTTACAGAGGAAATTCTGCGTGCAAATGCAAAGATTTTTGGGCACAATGTCAAGCAAAATAATCTCTACAATATGTGATTTTTCAGAGATTTTTAAAGCAACGGTTAATTACCTATGAATTTCAGAGCACAGATTGGGCAAAATATTCCAATTTCCACAAAACTATTATTTATTAATCAACCTTAAATCACAAAAATATCCACAGTAACTCACAATGTAGAGAATTAAGAGATGAACAAAGTGCTATTTTTGTATAACAAAATGATGTCTAGAAGATGCTCAAAACAGAGGGAGAACACAGGGGGGTAAATGCAATAAATATAAATAAAATAAATAAAAAGGTGCAGACAGGGACCTAAAAGCAATTACCTAAACTGGAGGGGGGTGCTTCTGCAATTTTCCAGAGGGGCACGTGCATAGCACGTGCCTCTGGTCGGTGGTGGACGGGAGCGCAAATCAGGGAAGCGCTGGGGGGCGGACTGCAAATGACCCACACGGTCACGTGCAGTGCACGTGACCCGTGGGGATGAAACCTGCTGAGGAAGCTTCCCCACGCACGTGCCTCGCACGTGTGGGGGACCTCGGGCCTCGAGCCCGACGATGGGTGGCTGAGTTCGGCCTTGGAGGGCCGGTCGAGGCGGAGCCCAGGAGGCGGAGTCCAGCCCCTCCCGGCGGAGTGGAGGTGAAGGCGACGAGGGAGGTCGGAGACGTTGGCCTTCCTCTGGCCGACACACGGCCACGAGGGGGCGGAGCGGCGGAGCTCGGTGATGTCAGAGAAGGCCGATGGAGGTGGCGGCGTAGCGGAGGAGCGGGCCCGCGGTGGTTGTCGATGAAGGTCGGGCGATGGCGCTGATGACGATGGCGAGGCGGTGATCGTCGGGGACGATTGCGTTGGCGGAGGTCTGCGGCGGACCCAAGGGCCGACACACGGCCGGCGGGCGTCTGTGGAGGTGGTTGCCGGTGAAGTAGGCGAAGTGGTCGGAGCGGCTGGCGGCGTTTGTAGAAGGCGGAGGAGTCGGCGAAACGGGAGAAGAAGGCTCGACGGCAGAAGAGAGAGAAAGAGAGGTCGAGAGAGAGAAAGAGAGGGAGAGATAGAAAGAGAGATAGAGAGATAGAGAGGGAGATAGAGAGAGAGATTACCGCGAGAAGAAGGCTCGACGACAGAACCGGAGCAAGCAGCGCTGGAGGAGCTGGCTGCGACGAGGCACGAAACCCCGGATCACGCCGCGAAGGTGGTGGCCGGGCTGTCACTCCTGGAGCTGACCTTTGGTTGAACGGCGGATACCGTTCGGGGATGGCTGGCGAGGGTCTTAAATAGGGCATGAGGGGGTCGTTGGAGACGCGAGATCGGTGGGGGCAGTTGGGAGGTCAAAGGAGGTTCGTTGGCTGCGGCCGTTTGCGGAAGACGCGGAGGCGGAGCCGGTGGCTGTTGCAAGAGAGCAGCGGCGGAAGTTACGGAGGAGAGACGGGTGCGAGGTTGGGGGAGAAACGCAGTGGCCGTTCGATCAAGCGAGATCGAACGGCCGAAAGCGTGACACGTGGCGCAGTTGAGAGAGAGGGGCGCAGCACGTGCGGAGCACGTGCCTGGGGGCACGTGCGTTGCACGTGCGGGTGCTTTTAATTTTTTTTATAAAAATGATATAATAAAAATCCCAAAAAATGCTGACACGTGGCGGCCTCTGGGGCTGCCACGTGTCAGCACCAGAAAATCCGAAAATAAAATACTTTGTAAAATCGATAAAAAAAGCAAATGACCTCGGATCGAAAAAGTTCCTTCATGAAAAATGCTCGTCTCGACGAGATCTACAACTTTCATGAAGACATCAAAGCCAAATTCGGTCAAATGTGAAAAGTGAATTTTTGGGGTATCCCATGTACATAGGATACCTTGATTTTTGGGTTTTCTAATTTTTTTCTCATTTAAAACAAGATAAAAATCCGGAAGAATTACGGAAAACTCAAAGATAAATAAAAGGCACCTAATTCTAATTTTTTTGGATTTTTATTAATAAAGAAAATAAGTACAAAAAATACAAGGTCAAAAACCGCGAAAATACAATGTACAAAAGAGGCCCAAAACCCAACTTTCACATACAAGCTCCGATTCACTTGAACTTGGTCTTGTTTTGAAGGTAATTGAATGAGCATTAGTTCAAAAGTGAGTAGGATCAAATCGGACACTGGATGGGGAAGATATGTGGCTTTTAGTCCAAAAATCCTGAAACTAGGGTTTGGGTTTTTGGTCCACTTAACAGGGTTAGTGATTTTTTTGTATTTTTTATTTATTCTTGTTAGTGATGTGCACATAGTGGAGGTGGTTCTGGGTCATGCGGTGTTAGCATGGAGGAGTTAAAAATAGGGGAAGTTAGGCTATTTACAGGTTATTGTTGGCTTGGATTTTTGGCTTCTTATTTTATGCAGATTTTAGTGCTAAAATGCAATTCTTATGAAATCATGCCTGAATGCTAATTATGCAGAATAAATGCAGAAATATTGTTGATTTTAGTCGCACTAGTTGCTCGATGCTGCGGAATTTAAAAATTTTATTACGACGAGACCACATGATCCAAGAACACTTCTCGGATCGTCTCGTCTAAACCACAAACAAGTAATAGGATTACCTCTTGAAGCGTGGTTGCGATCAAGTCTCTAAACGAAGAGACCTCCTGTCTCAAGTCCGATCCGACGGAGTAGACGCTTGCGAGCGCGGGGATGAACCGCGTGCTTCTCGCAATCCATGTTGATGATCCAAGCGGCTGATCTCCTGATCTCGACACACGAGATCCGACATCTTCTTCACGAGCGAGGCGCACCGAAGGAGACAGAGATCCACGAGCAGACGAACGGGCAGCATAACGACGATGCTACGATGATGGAGAACTTCTCCATGGCATCCATGGTGGACGGCCATGAGAGGAAGAGAGAGGGCTGACCTCTAGAGAGAAAGAGAGAGAGAGAGATGTGCTACAATAGCACATGTTGTGTAAAGAGAGAGCATGGGTATGCCTCTCTATTTATAGGATTTTGGGATCCATGGATCTCAATCCATGGGACAACACAAATCCAATGGTTCTCATTGATTGTGTTTCTTTCAATGGCTAAGATTTATGTTGGTAAAAAACCAACAACAATTAATTTAATAAAAATCAAATATATGTAGAATATAATTTGATTTATATTAAATCAATCTCAATTAGAGAAATAGGAAAGGAGGCAAGCCTCCTTCCATAAGAAGGGTGGACGGCCACCACATTCCTTGTGGGAATTGTGGCCGTCCACTCTTCCTATATGGAAGGTGGATGCCTCTCCTATTATATGAGATTGTATTATCTCATAATTCTCTCTAATATCTCTCAACAACTTTTGTTGAATATTATTTCACAAAAATAAATCCAATTTATTTTGTGAACATTGCAATCATGCCATTGGAAAATTGTGAATCACATTCACAACCAAAAATAAAATGTAATTTACATTTTCAATTAATTAGACAATGTGTATCCAATACACATTAATAATTAATCTACTAATATAAATTATATTTAACTCTCTCCAATACATTGTAAATCACATTTATAATATATTATGAATAATTGGATATTACTATCCACATTATTCTTATCCATAATAATTAAATCACATTTAATTATATTGGATAACTTATTCTCATGTGCTCAAATAATATGAATCACAATCATATTATTTACATCTTTGATAATCAAATCACATTTAATTATCTAAGATAACTCTCTTTATAATATGAATCAAATTCATATTATTCATTGATAATTAAATCACATTTAATTATCCATTTTCTCAATGCTCGGATACATATATCAACGATAGAATTATCCATGAACTCTTTCAAGGATAATGCACTTTCTCCGCGAATACTTGGAGATAAGGACAGGGCGATTGTATTGTTCCACGTATAGTGACATGGATATTGAGATGATATCTCAAATCCAGATCGCGGGCCTCTCATAGATGCTTGATTAAATCAAGACCGCAAATCTAATCTTCTCATTGCATCTGAATCACATTCAGATCAATGTCCAACATTTGGACTATGATCAAATTACTTCTCTACTGAGAGGAGTCACTAAAATCCAGACCCGTTTATCACTCCCTAGGAATGGAAGCGTCATGGTTATACAATCGTTTATGATCACATCACCCTCAGGTATTCCTAATACCTGTACATCCTGCATACTGGAAGACTCTGAGTAAACCCGAAGTATTAGATCAACTTTACACTGTCTACTTCAGGGTTTTATCAGTAAGTTTCTCATTCGATTATTGGGAGTCGGTATCGATCATATACTTTCCAAAAGCATATATCATACCTAGGTCTTGATCATATACTTTCCAAAAGTATATATCAAACCTACAAATTCAGTCAAGCTTCCAAAGCGAGACGACCATGCACATGGAATTTGATTCTTCCCAATATCTCATGAGTGAGCTCATGTCTTCCGGTTCAGTAACTGAACCTGTATGATCCCTTTGAGAGATCGTATTACTCATATGCCCTTATATGCACACTAGCGCGCCGGTGTATAGACCTTGATTAGGTCATCAACCTATTGGTCTGCCAAATGTACATACTCAAACATATAGTAACACATCTGTCTCCGGTCAGAGGATGCGTACCTGTATCGTGACAGCATACGATATAAGACTTTGGTTATCTCGATCTCGTTAAGTCAACTCTTTGACCTAACTAATCTGACACCTCCGAATCTCTATTCCTATGCAGAGGACCTGCATCAAGAGGTCGGTCAGATATCAGCCTTTAGAGAAAGGATTGCCATCTCCTTCTCAGGCTAGAGATCATCTCTTAATAATCATTTGATGGTGCTTGATGAGTCCTCAATCTAACTCTTTAGATATTCATCCAAGCACCAGCCTCTATGATTCAATAATTGAATCAACAGCTGTATGATCATCAAGATGGCCATGGTACACAACCCTAATTGTACTAAGGGACCTATTATGCAAATTATATACTCTTTATTTCAGATCAAGGAGTGAATTGCAATAACATTTATTGCATAATGGCTCGCCGTGGGCTCGCATGTCCAACAATCTCCCACTAGCCCAAAGAGCCATTAATGGGCTAATCATTTAAACACACACTCATG
This sequence comes from Ottelia alismoides, assembly GCA_037367405.1. Classification (NCBI taxonomy): domain Eukaryota; kingdom Viridiplantae; phylum Streptophyta; class Magnoliopsida; order Alismatales; family Hydrocharitaceae; genus Ottelia; species Ottelia alismoides. The sequence continues at coordinate 64,070 of JAZKJV010006551.1, read as the reverse complement.
TGACAATCATAGGCTATTTAGAAAATAGCTAGGTAAGTTGATCAGTCACTCTGTTCCCGCGAGACTACACCAAGTCCTTTTACGGTACTTGCATATCCCCAGTAACAGTGCTCACATTTAATGCGAATGTTGCATCTCATGCAACCAATACTCAATTTTGTTAAAGCTATTATAGGGTCATTGACACTATAGCTTAATAATTTGTTATAACCAGTATTTTCATAATCCGTATCAGAATACCTTTATCTCTGGAGATCACTATCTCTAAAGGTATCCAAAGTTAAGACCTTTTAGATCACTATCTATATAGTCTTAAGTATTTGAAGATAAGACTTTAAGATCACTATCTCAAAAATCTTATCATCTATGAAGATTTTGTTATTACTGCAATCAAGTGTTTTATCTCCATAGTAGGATCAGTAACATTTTACTACTCCCATTGCATGGCAGACATCCGGTATTCGTACACATCCAGCATACATTCAGCTTCTCGTAACTGATGCATAAGTGCAAGCAGTTCTAGCATTCACTTCCTCAACCTTTTGAGGTGCTATCCCTTTAGATAGATCAGTACCATATCTTAAGGGATGGAAGCCTTTCTTGGAATTTCTAAGAATAGAATATGTCCAAGGTGTACTAAGAATGTGACAGTCCCAATATCCTCTTCTCTTTGCTTCTGAACATCTTCAGAACTAGGATCTAAGAGGTATCCTTGAGATCATATCTCAAGGTATGGAACAACCAAATTATAAAACACTTACTAGTATCATCCTTAGATCATTCCAAATGATTAGGATATTATCTACATTTAGCATGTTTAACACAATGGCACTCCCACTAAGCTTCACATGGTTCATCAAGATTTTATCTGAAATCATAACATTTATAATTTCATCAAATCTTATGTTCCAACTACAAGAAGCTTATTTGAGTCCAAAGATGGAGTTCTTTAGCTTGCACACCTTGCTTTCCTTAACCACGAAGCTCTGGGGCTAGTTCATATGAACATCCTAAGAGAGGTAATCATAGAGGAATGCAATCTTGACTCACATCATGAAGATGTCATAGTCAAGTTGTGTAGCTATAGTTAGCAATATTCTGATGGGTCAAAGCAAGGTCACTGGAGAGCAAGTCTCATCGCAGGCGATGTCTTCTCTTCGGTGTGTAGCTCATGGCTACGAACCGTGCTTTGAAGGTCTCTACCTTCTCATCAGGTTCCCTCTTTCTATTGAAGATCCATTTAGACCTTAATGGGTCTTACCCATATAGGTGGATCCTCAAGGGTCCATATACAACACTTGTATATGAAGTCTACATTAGACTTTTATTGGTAACATCCATTTATCCATGTCATGATCCTCAGGAGCTTCATCACATGAAGTCCAATCATTTTCACATGGAATACATCCTCAAACTTATTTGAAGAAGTATTAGTGTTTCATCTTCAATTATTCTTTTAGTTTCCGATTTCAGGAGCCTCATTATCTTCTCAAGATTAAATGAGTTCCTTTACTTCATTTTATCTTGATTCTTAAGAGAGTCATCCTCTAAGAATCACATTCTCAGAGATGAGATCCTTTAAGAATCTCAAGGTCATAAAGTAGGTATACAATACCATCCTTTATTTTCCTAATGAAGTAGCACTCTCTAGTGCTAGATTCCAGCTTATATGCATGAAACCTTATTAAGTATATAATGTAGTCTTTACTACATATATACCTTGGAAACTAAGAGATAATTATGCTAGGATTAATCATTGATTAAATCATGTCACACATGATCAATTGTATCTCCATACAATTCCATTGAGTTCAGGTTCATTAGGAGGTTTGAGATAGGAATGATATTCATATCTCCATAAGATATTTCTTGAATTCATCTAATAGGTACATGCTACCTTGGTTAGATCAAATTCATTTCATCTTCCTTCAAACTTTGGTTCTAAACCAAAATTGTGAAATCTTTGAACATTTCAAAGTTTTCTAAGTGAAGAGAAGAAATCTCATATCACAAATAATCACTAATAGATATCACATATCCATAATGTTTATTCTGATATAGATGATTTACATACATCAATATGTATGAGATCTTGAATACCTTAACATCTTACACCTATCACAAAGAAGGGTGTAGTGGACATTTTACTTTGAATACAATATTCACAAGTATGTGAGATTAGAATCTTTAGACAATCTAAAGTTTCATGTCTTACTAGTCCATTGATCTCATCAACAGACATGTGTCCAAAACTTGATGCCAGATCTTTGTTAAATGATCTTTACCCTCCTATTGATCTTTAAAGCTTTAATTTTCAGTATTAGAAATCTTAATGAACCATTCATTAATTTTCTAATTATGTAGAGTCCACTAGATTTTAGATTACTATCTGAAATATCTTCATCATAACTCTTTATGATAGATTTATTACAGAATTCATGTTTATATCCAACAATTAGAAATAAAAAATGAGTGTATTCTAATATCTAGGTCATAGAGACATTCTCTATGACTAAGGGCTCCCACTGAAAATATGAAGTCTATTGATCTCATGGAAATTGCTGCAACACTTGCATCACTTTCAACATGGATGACCAATAAACATTAAGATCAAACTTCTAATATTCTAATACATATGCAACAAATTGTAAGTGTTATTAGAAGATTGAGATACAATTATTAGACTTTACCTTATCAAATAAGTAAGCCAATTTTAATGATTATATGTAGATTATTCTGATGCACTATCCAATTCCTTCTCTAAGAATTCTAGATAGACTTGATAGTCATACTATCAACACATCAACATATTGCAGTATTGGCATTCATCCAACTCTTTGGATGTCATATGGAAGTCACAGAAGTACAGTCAACTCTTTGATTATACTTCTTACTTGGGTCCAACCCATGCTTCCACTGCGCTCCATTTATCTATAAGCAACCATTGCTTAAGACTAAGGATCTCTTATGTTAAATTCAAAAGAATTTAGTGTAAGAGCATTTTGATATTTGTACATGCTTCACCCAATTCATACAATATGAATATTATGAAGCTTAATGAATGACTAGAGTATAGACAGTAGGATGATGACACTCATCATCTACATCCATTTAAAACTCTTAAAACATAGGTTCAGGTAGGTACTCAAACAATTTGAATACATCATCTCTTATAGAGCTACTATTCTACATGATGTAGAGAACCATATCATTCATGATTAAATGTCAAGAGCACATATGTATGCCAGAGAATCTTTATTGATTTTATAAGGATTATTTGATAATTACGATCATCATTGACATGTCACTTCCAAAGTACATTCGATGAGATCAAGACTTATAGAGACATACAAACCCTAGGGTTTTAGTCCTATTGTCTATTTAATTATCACTTCTCATTATTATGAGGAAACTTGCATATTGCAACCACATACATTGTGTGTCCAATTGCGAGTACAATATCTGGATCATAGGGTCCAATCCATGATATTTTACTGGTTATTATTGAGTATAATATTGAGTGGGTTTAATGAAGGATTATCTGAAATAAGAAATTTGCATAAATATATATATATAAATATATAATTTACTTTGATTTAGGAATTTTATATCAAAGTTGTCTTGCCATGTCAACAATGAAAGTTCATTCCCTTAATCACTTTCAATGTAAGAGATATACTTACCATAATATCTCAAGCAAGATCTGGGATCTCCTTCCTTATCTTTGTTGCATCCCAATAATATGAGAACCTACAACTCGGATAAAAAGAAGCGGGAACACATTCCGCCTTGCAAGTCCAACTTGCATCTCCCAATTCGGTCTTTAACACCCGGGCCCACCACCCCTAAGGTGATGTTGACCCGCCATTAATTGAACCAACCGTCAACAGGAATACAACTCGCTATGCGCAATCCAATATCGCCCCAATAATATGAGGACCCGATATTGGGGTCACTATGCATACGTCCTTACTCTTTCGAGAAGCGACGAACCCGATCCAAATGGATCATATGCAGGAGCTGTCACTTCGGACAGGCGTCTCCCACATATAATATCTGGCGACGAAACCCTTCGCCTTGACGGGAGACCATGGATGTCACTTATGTGATCCTCCATCTCTTATTCAAATTTAATTAATTACTATGAATCACATTCATATAATTAATTCTTCCAAGGGAATTATTAACTCCAATCATATTAGAGTATTTTAATTGGACATAATTAACTTAATCATATTAAATTAATTATCAATCCAATTCAATCAATCAAACTTAATTTTATGCTTGAATATATATGTTTTTAGTCTCAAAGTACGTATTAATTCGTATTTTTAATAATTAGAAAAATACATCTTAATCCCTCGGACATTATCCCGGCCCTACCCGCTGTCATGGCCAGTACCGGCGGGAGTGGGACGGACCGCATACGTTGCAACCCGCTACCCCAACGATCCCCGACTAGACACCATATCCACCTCGGGAAAGGATAATGCCAAATTGATTAATTTGTACTTGAGATGATCATCGGTTTTTCAACCGAAATTATACCATATAGTAATCAAAACAATTTTGTTTATAAGGAAATTTGCTAGACAAATTCCCAATCCTACTCAAGCAAGAGTTTGATGATTGTGATTTCAATTATGATTTAGATCAAATCTAGTCAATTAATTGATTGGGGCCAAGTCAATTAAGGAAATAATCATTCTCTAATATTTCACAAATATTTTCCATAATTATTTCTCGAAATTAACAATTAATTTCATTAATTGACAATCACATGGTCTTGATTAGGAAAGTAATTTCAGCAGTGACCCCTACTTACTAAAATTACCATATCTCAATCAATTTAAATCCAAATTAATCAAAGTCAATTTCTAAAGTTTGCTAATTTGATTTAGAACAGAAAACAAGTGATGTTTCACGCATTTCTAGGCGTCTCTAAACAGTAATTAACTCTTTAATTACGTTAAGATTCGCAGTTCCCGTAACAGTGAATACATGTTCATTAAAACTACCATATCTAGAGCATACGAAATCCGATTTACGCAAACTCAGATCCTGTGGTTTTCTAATTTAATGGGGAACAAAATCCAAGTGCTATTTTCGTGTTTAAACAATTTAAACATGGCCTAAAAATTACACCAAACAGATCTGCGAAATCAAATGCGATAAAAACTTTCGCGACCTTAACGAACCCAAATCGTCCTCAGTTAGCGAATCATATTCGAAACCGTCGACCTAAGGCTCTGATACCACTTGAAGGATATGTTTAGATCCTCAAGCGCATCACGGAAGCGTGAGCGTCGTATCGAATACGACGAGGAGCGACTAGTCGCACTAGTTGCTCGATGCAGCGGAATTTAAAAAATTTTATTACGACGAGACCACATGATCCAAGAACACTTCTCGGATCGTCTCGTCTAAACCACAAACAAGTAATAGGATTACCTCTTGAAGCGCGGTTGCGATCAAGTCTCTAAACGAAGAGACCTCCTGTCTCAAGTCTGATCCGACGGAGGAGACACTTGCGAGCGCGGGGATGAACCGCGTGCTTCTCGCAATCCATGTTGATGATCCAAGCGGCTGATCTCCTGATCTCAACACACGAGATCCGACGTCTTCTTCACGAGCGAGGCACACCGAAGGAGACGGAGATCCACGAGCAGACGAACGGGCAGCATAACGACGATGCTACGGTGATGGAGAACTTCTCCATGGCATCCATGGTGGACGTCCATGAGAGGAAGAGAGAGGGCTGACCTCTAGAGAGAAAGAGAGAGAGATGTGCTACAATAGCACATGTTGTGTAAAGAGAGAGCATGGGTATGCCTCTCTATTTATAGGGTTTTGGGATCCATGGATCTCAATCCATGGGACAACACAAATCCAATGGTTCTCATTGATTGTGTTTCTTTTAATGGCTAAGATTTATGTTGGTAAAAAACCAACAACAATTAATTTAATAAAAATCAAATATATGTAGAACATAATTTGATTTATATTAAATCAATCTCAATTAGAGAAATAGGAAAGGAGGCAAGCCTCCTTCCATAAGAAGGGTGGACGGCCACCACATTCCTTGTGGGAATTGTGGCCGTCCACTCTTCCTATATGGAAGGTGGATGCCTCTCCTATTATATGAGATTGTATTATCTCATAATTCTCTCTAATATCTCTCAACAACTTTTTTTGAATATTATTTCACAAAAATAAATCCAATTTATTTTGTGAACATTGCAATCATGCCATTGGAAAATTGTGAATCACATTCACAACCCAAAACAAAATGTAATTTACATTTTCAATTAATTAGACAATGTGTATCCAATACACATTAATAATTAATCTACTAATATAAATTATATTTAACTCTCTCCAATACATTATAAATCACATTTATAATATATTATGAATAATTGGATATTACTATCCACATTATTCTTATCCATAATAATTAAATCACATTTAATTATATTGGATAACTTATTCTCATGTGCTCAAATAATATGAATCACAATCATATTATTTACATCTTTGATAATCAAATCACATTTAATTATCTAAGATAACTCTCTTTATAATATGAATCAAATTCATATTATTCATTGATAATTAAATCACATTTAATTATCCATTTTCTCAATGCTCGGATACATATATCAACGATAGAATTATCCATGAACTCTTTCAAGGATAATGCGCTTTCTCCGCGAATACTTGGAGATAAGGACAGGGCGATTATATTGTTCCACGTATAGTGACATGGATATTGAGATGATATCTCAAATCCAGATCGCGAGCCTCTCATAGATGCTTGATTAAATCAAGACCGCAAATCTAATCTTCTCATTGCATCTGAATCACATTCAGATCAATGTCCAACATTTGGACTAAGATCAAATTACTTCTCTACTGAGAGGAGTCACTAAAATCCAGACCCGTTTCATCACTCCCTAGGAATGGAAGCGTCATGGTTATACAATCGTTTATGATCACATCACCCTCAGGTATTCCTAATACCTGTACATCCTGCATTCTGGAAGATTCTGAGTAAACCCGAAGTATTAGATCAACTTTACACTGTCTACTTCAGGGTTTTATCAGTAAGTTTCTCATTCGATCATTGGGAGTCGGTATCGATCATATACTTTCCAAAAGCATATATCATACCTAGGTCTTGATCATATACTTTCCAAAAGTATATATCAAACCTACAAATTCAGTCAAGCTTCCAAAGCGAGACGACCATGCGCATGGAATTTGATTCTTCCCAATATCTCATGAGTGAGCTCATGTCTTCCGGTTCAGTAACTGAACCTGTATGATCCCTTTGAGAGATCGTATTACTCATATGCCCTTATATGCACACTAGCGCGCCGGTGTATAGACCTTGATTAGGTCATCAACCTATTGGTCTGCCAAATGTACATACTCAAACATATAGTAACACATCTGTCTCCGGTCAGAGGATGCATACCTGTATCGTGACAGCATACGATATAGGACTTTGGTTATCTCGATCTCGTTAAGTCAACTCTTTGACCTAACTAATCTGACACCTCCGAATCTCTATTCCTATGCAGAGGACCTGCATCAAGAGGTCGGTCAGATATCAGCCTTTAGAGAAAGGATTGCCATCTCCTTCTCAGGCTAGAGATCATCTCTTAATAATCATTTGATGGTGCTTGATGAGTCCTCAATCTAACTCTTTAGATATTCATCCAAGCACCAGCCTCTATGATTCAATAATTGAATCAACAGCTGTATGATCATCAAGATGGCCATGGTACACAACCCTAATTGTACTAAGGGACCTATTATGCAAATTATATACTCTTTATTTCAGATCAAGGAGTGAATTGCAATAACATTTATTGCATAATGGCTCGTCGTGGGCTCGCATGTCCAACACTGCTTGCCCTTATGCATCAGTTCAAAGAAACCGGGTGTATGCTATATGTGTACAAAAGCCAGTTGTCCTTCATGCAGTGGGAGTAGTAAACTGTTACTAATCCTACTATGGTGATAAAACACTTGATTGCAGTAATAACAATATCTTCATAGAAGGCAAAAATTTTGAGATAGTGATCTCAAAGTCTTATCTTCAAGAAATTAAGACTTTATAGATAGTGATCAAAAAGGTCTTAACTGTTGATACCTTAAGAGATAGAGATCTCTAGGAATAAAGGTATTCTGATAAGGATTATGGACATACTGGTATAATAATTATCGAGCTATAGTGTCAAAGATACTATAACGAAATTGAGTATTGGTTGCATAAGATGCAACATTCGCATTGGATGTGAGCACTGTTACTAGGGGTATGCAAGTGCCGTAAAAGGACTTGGCATAGTCTCTTGGGAACAGAGTGACTGATCACCTTACCTAGCTATTTTCTAAATAGCCTATGAATGTCACATGAGTGTGGGTTTAAATGATTAGCCCATTAATGGCTCTTTGGGCTAGTGGGAGATTGTTGGACATATGAGCCCACGGCGAGCCATTATGCAATAAAGGTTATTGCGAATATCATTCCCAAATCTGAAATAAAGAGTACATAATTTGCATAATAGGTACCTTAGTAAAATTAGGGTTATGTACCATGGCCATCTTGATGATCATACAACTGTTGATTCAAATATTGAATCATCGAGGCTGGTGCTTGGATGAACATCTAAAGAGTTAGATTGAAGACTCATCAAGCACCATCAAATGATTGTTAAGATATGATCTCCAGCCTGAGTAGGAGATGGCAATCCTTTCTCAGTTAGGCTGATATCTGACCGACCTCTTGATGCAGGTCCTCTGCATACGAATAGAGATTCAGAGGTGTCAGATTAGTTAGGTCAAAGAGTTGACTTAACGAGATCGAGATAACCAAAGTCCTATATTGTATGCTGTCATGATATAGGCACGCATCCTCTGACTAGAGACAGATGTGTTGCTATATGTCTAAGTATGTACATTTGGCAGACCAATAGGTTGATGACCTAATCAAGGTCTATACACCGGTGCGCTGGTGTGCATGCAAGGGCATATGAGTAATACGATCTCTTAAAAGGATCATACAGGTTCATTACTGAACCGGAAGACATGAGCTCACTCATGAGATATTGGGAAGAATCAAATTCCGTGCATGGTCGTCTCGCTTTGCAAGCTTGACTGAATTTGTAGGTTTGATATATACTTTTGGAAAGTATATGATCAAGACCTAGGTATGATATATGCTTTTGGAAAGTATATGATCTATACCGACTCCCACTGATCGAATGAGAAATTTAATGATAAATCCCTGAAGTAGATAGTATAAAATTGATCTTATACTTCAGGATTATTCTGAGTCTTCTAGTATGCAGGATGTACAGGTATTGGGAATACCTGAGGGTAATGTGATCATAAACGATTGTATAACCATGATGCTTCCATTCCTAGGGAGTGATGAAACGGGTCTGGATTTTAGTGACTCCTCTCAGTAGAGATGTAATCTGATCTTAGTCTAAATATTGGACATTGATCGGAATGCGATTCAGATTCAATGAGAAGATTAGATTTGCGGTCTTGATTTAATCAAGCATTTATTGGAGGCCCGAGATCTGGATTTGAGATGTGATCTTAATATTCAAGTCACTATACGTGGAACAATACAATCGCCCTGTCCTTATCTCCAAGTATTCGGGAGAAAGCGCATTATCCTTGAAAGAGTTCATTGATAATTCTATTGTTGATATATGTATCCGAGCATTGACAAAATGGATAACTAAATGTGATTTAATTATCATGAATAATATGAATTTGATTCATATTATAAGGAGAATTATATTAGGTAATTAAATGTTATTTGATATAAAATATGTCAATAATGTGAATGTGATTCATATTATTTGGGCACGTGAGAATGGAGATCCAAGATGATTAAATGTGATTTAATTATCATGGATATGAATAATGTGGATAGCACTATGCATATTATTCATAATATATTATAAATGTGATTTATAATGTATTAGAGAGAGCTAATTATAATTTATATTTATTATTTAATTATTGATGTGTATTGGATACACATTGTGTAATTAACTGAAAATGTAAATTATATTTTGTTTTGGGTTGTGAATGTGATTCACAAATTTCCAATGACAAGATTGCAATATTCTCAAAATTAATTGTGAATTATTTTTGAAGAATAAATCACAACAAAAGTTATTGGATTAAATAAAGGAGATTTCCATGGAGATATGCAATCTCATGAAATCTCATGAGATTGCCCCACTTGTAATCAAGTGGACGACCACCATAACCAATATGGAAATTGGTGGCCGTCCACCATGATACATGGGGAGGTAATCTCCATGTTGGTAATCTCCCTTATTTGATTGGTTTAATTTTAGGATTGATGTATATTTGATTTGTCAAATATATTTGATCTAAATTAAATTATAAGTTGTTTGTTTTTACCAACAACAATCTTGACCATTGGATTAGACATAAATCAATCTCATCCATTGATTTTATGTGTCCCATGGATTGAGATCCATGGACCCAAAAATCCAATAAATAGAGAGGCATACCATGCTCTCTATGTAATGCTATTGAAGAACATCTTTCTCTCTCTCTCTCTCTCTCTCTCTATCTCTCTCTCTCTCTTTCTCTCTACACGCCTATTCTCTCTCCCTCTCATGGCCGTCCACCATGGATGCCCTAGAGAGAGTCTCCATCGCCGTAGCGTCGTCGTTATGTTGCCTGATCGTTTGCTCGTGGATCTCCGTCTCCTTCGGTGCGCCTCGCTCGTGAAGAAGACGTCAGATCTCGTGTGTCGAGATCAGGAGATCCGCCGCTTTAATCATCAACATGGATTGCGAGAAGCACACGATTCATCCCCGCGCTCGCAAGCGTCTCCTCCGTCGGATCGGACTTGAGACAGGAGGTCGCTTCGTTTAGAGACCGATCGCAACCACACTTCAAGAGGTAATCCTATTATTTGTTTGTGGTTTAGACGAAACGATCCGAGAAGTGTTCTTGGATCATGTGGTTTCATCGCATGATTTTTTTTTAAATTCCGCTGCATCGAGCAACTAGTGCGACTAGTCGCTCCTCATCGTATTCGATACGACGCTCATGCTTCTGTGATGCGCTTGAGGATCTAACCATATCCTTCACATGTCTCATTTGAAAGATATCCTATATATAAGGTACAACATGTACATAAGGAGTTTCTCCTCTTGAGCTAGTAGACTATCCCTCTTTTGAAGCATTATTGCAACCCCACAGCATCTTGTCTTTAGACCTCAATGCTACTAGATCAGGTTGAGATGCACTACCCTCCCTAGAGGAAGACGGATATTCCCACTAGTTGTTACATACCTGTGTGCTAAACTAAGCCAAAAGATTCTGCCTCCTCACTACCTCCTCCATGAAGAGCTACATGTAGAATGCTTTTCCAAGATAAGCCATGGTCTAGAAGAATCATGCGTATGTTGTTAAATATTTTACTTAGACTGCTTAAGATGACATGTGAACATAGTCTTATCGACTCAAAGAATTAAGTCACTAGGACATGAAAAGCCTTAACTCTTGTTCTTATAAGGTTCCTCTGAAATTAAGTGGATTAAGGTCCAACTAAGCTCCATTCTTCAATTTTATTCCAGACTCATTTTAAATGTCAATACTATTCTGAAAAATGCACATGAAAATGCAAGAAATATATATACAGAGAAATTTCTTTAGAGATTTTTTTAAGAGAAAAAGGGCTAGTAAAATATATACAAATATATACACGGATTATACAATATTTTTATAAGAGGATAAAAGATTTTTTGTATTTTTTTAATATAAGATGGAAGGTGACCAAAGTCTAGATGCACACATGGATTTAAGGCATTTATATACATATCCCAATAATACACAAAAATCACATTTTTATAGCTATTTAAAAGTACGTGTTATGGAAAAGTATATATATACAATATATATGACACTCCCTATACTTAGCTGGAACTATGTCCTCATAGTGATCAAAGAGCTGCAAAGGAAGACATAACTTGTGCTAAGTATAGAAAAGTGAAAAGAACACTATAACGACTCAAAGACTGAATAGAAGTCGGTGATCCCCCCTATACTTAGGATATATTAATCCTAAGTATACAAGACTCTACACAAGGGAAAAACCGAGGAAAAGAATTGACGGACTCAACGGCTCGTCTTGCCTCCCAATACTTAGGGTAGAATAGCCCAAAGTATAGAATATCAACAAGTTGGGGGGCAAGCGTGTGGTCAGAAGAATAAAAACACAAAAGAGACGATATGAATAACATCACTCCCCTATACTTACGGTAGATTATCCCAAAGTATAAGAAACAACAGGAGTGATGAACCGAACAAATGTGAACAACTCGAATCATTTACCCCCTATACTTAGGATAGCGTACATCCTAAGTATAGCACACATATACAGACAAGAGGTGAACGATAGCACGGAAGAAGGAAGGAGCAAATCAGGACAAAACACATATATACAAGGTAGACATTATTAAGGTGCTTCTCAAAAAGCGCTAGAGTTTACGCCCCTAGCTGGGCGTAAAGGTGATGAATCTGCATTCCATCATCTATATTCATTTATTTTAGCTTAAAATCCCTTATAAAACACATGTATATAATACTAACTCCATATTCTTACTAACTTGCATCTGTGTGTAAATATTGTACATTTATTATTATTTTAACCTAAAATAAACAAATAAAGAAATAAAGGAAAATAAAGAAAAAAAGATTGTATATATGTAGTAGATACAGGCTGACCCGAACCCCGAGAGAAGGTCAAGACTTGACCTGATCGACTAGGAATAAAGTAGGGGGAGATAAGGTCCTTAATCAAAGAATTCAAAAACAATGTTTTGTAAATACTTTTCTGTGTATATTTGTATAAACTTACACTATTTTATTTGTACATTAATTGACCTCAAATTAAATAAATTTCAAAACAAAATTTGTAAATAAAAATGTTTTCTAAATAATAAAAATAATTGCAAGATAAAATCATGTATAGAATAAAAGCAACCATATTCAGAAAAAGCCATAAATTGATAATTGAAAGACAAATTTCAGCTCCTTATGAACTAAAATTGAATCAAACGCACTTCCATTGTATTCTAAATTAAATTATCTTTAAAATAGCAGTGGTTTCACAATTTTTAGAGTTACGATTCGAAAGATGATTTTCTGGGGTGGTTTAGGTAATTTTACCATTTATTTATTGTATATATCCATATTTATTTTTATACATATTGTATTTGTAAATATTTTTAGTAAGTATTTAAAATAAAAAAATAATTAAAACAAAAAACTAATTTCCCTATTTAACTATGTATATAATGTACCATATGTATATAGTATTTGTATATAGTTAATTCCCTTAAATAACCCTCAGAAAAAAATTAACATTTATTATTTAATTTAATAATGTAACGAAAATTAATTAATTAATTATGTAAATAATTTTAACACTAACTTCCTTTCTTATCTTTATCTCATTTCAAATTTTCCTTATCTTTATCTCCATTAATTTTTTTTTGAAATACAAATTCAATTCTTTTCCCTATTAATATGGCTCCTCCTCCCTCATTACAATTTGATCAATCTTTGGTGACATGAGCCTAATCTCAAGGAACTTCTTGTTGTAGAAAGGTGCCTAGCCTCTGAACCTTCCAGTGATAGCGAGTCAGCCTTCATCGAGGGCATCGCGGCATTTCCGTACCCACGGTGAGATCCATTTTTTCTTATTTTTAATCTAGGTTAATCTTAGTTTAATTTTCACATCTTTAATTTCATTGTCAATTTTCAATCTTAGATCGTAGTTAGTCGTTAATCTTTCAACCATCATGATTCAACCCACCATTGATCTTGATTTTCCATCTCATATTCTCGACCTCTCCATGTTCATGTTCTACCTCATGCAATCTATCAACTCCGGTCACATACGGTGGCCGGAGACATGGATTTGATCTCTAACTTCGCTGGATCCGACAACATTCACATTTTCGTTTATTATTATTTCTTTATTGACCGAGCTGTCGTGCTTGAGCCGGATCTATAATATTTTATTACAGGTTTGCATGAATTTGAAAAAAAATTATAAAAAGTATAAATATTGCAGCTACTGTTAAAAACAAGAAAAAAATAAGCTGCTGTTGAAAAAAAAATAAACAGAAAAGGGGATACGGTCGCGCAGGCGCCGCCCCTCCTTGCCTCCGTGCCACAACTGCGTCCCGCGCAGGAGCCCGATGAATCTTCGTTTCATCATCTTTATTCTATCATTTTGGCCTTAAAAACACTAGTAAATGCGTGTAAATAGGCTTAATTCACGCATTTTAGCATTCATGCATATTTGTGTAAATAGTGTACAAAATACTATTTTTAATGCCAAAATAATAGAATAAAGAAAAGAAAAGAAAAAAAATAAAATATTGTAAAAATTTTATGACCCGAAACCGCGAGACCTAGGCATCTCGAAGACCAGGTCGACAAGGAATAAAGTAGGGGGATATAAGGGCCAAAATACAATAAAAATCCCTTTTATTTAATTCATTCTTTATTCATTTTTGGGACCTATTTTTAGTTCCACTTTTTATACTTAAAATAAAGAAACTTTGAACATGGAAGTTGTAGATAATTAAATATAGAAAAATACAAAATCAGTTTTACATAAAAATAATGTACAGATAAAAAGTTATGATCTAAATAAGTTTCCAAAATCCCAACTTCCTAGACCTGTATCTCTCAAATAAAAACTCGAAATATATCAAAATCACTTTAATTGTATATAACTTTTAATAAGCTATTTAATGAAGTGGGTTCATATTTTTCGGAGCTACGGTTTGAAAGTTGAGTTTTGGACCCCTATTGTATAGCTATACTGATTAAAATATTCATTTTATTTATTATTAATTACTTTTATAATTTTGTATTTTTATACTTTTGTAAATATTATTTATAATATATTTACACATGAAAACATGAATAAAACACTAAATAAAACAGAAAAATAAAATACATGTATAAATTACATAAGCAAAATACCTATATCTATACCTATAAAGAATATACTTCTATTTATTTAATTGTATATATGAAATCAGAAAAGTAAAATAAAAAATATATTTAAGTTTATAAAAATAAGTATAAATATAAAATAATAAAAAAAATTAATAAAATCAAATATACAAAATAAAATAAAATATTAAAATATATAGATGAATATACCTGTATCTAACCCCTAAAAGGTAACTTGTAATTTTAGACCTCTAAAAAATAAATAAAAATCGGAATAAAATACTTCAAAAAATAATAAATATTTTTCATTTAATGATCTAAGATTAATAAAATCATTTCTTATTTTCCCTTTATTTTAAAATGTTTTTTCCAGGCTTTTTCTTGGTTGGTCCACGTGGACCAACCAGGTGGCGGCAGAAGTTGACCTTTGGTCAACTCTCTGCCCAACGTCTGGCCTGTGTCAGAACGTCGTTTTTGCTGATCTTCATGGATTTTTCAAGGCCGAATCTTTCATCCTTTGATGTCTCTCCCTTCTAGACTTTTCTTCTACACTCATCAAGGATTCACGTCCAAGGTTCGCATCAGGCATTGGGACGCTGCATCGATCTATATGCCTCATTCTTCTCGCCCGCTCGTCCACTTATAAAAAAATACCACCGAAGATTTCATTGAAGTTCCGAACCCTCTTTGACTTGTCCTGGCCCCCCTTCTTCGAGCTCTTGGATAGAGCGTGGTGATAGCACACTCCCCCGCTCCTCGGAGGCGTGGTTGGGCGGCCGAAGAGCGGCTTCCACCATCTCCTGTGGCACGCCACCGTGAGGATCTCATTGGTAGTAGGGCCAGCTCTTGGTCGTTTTTTTCTCTATTTTCCTTGCTCTTTAGCTAGCAGTAGTTGGTACCTTTAGTTTTGCATTTTTTCCTTGCATTATAATTGCGTAACCACCTCATCACCCCTCGCCGGAGTTCGTTCCGGTGAGCGCCCATCCATGCCGTCCTCCGCCTCTTTTGCCCACAGGAGGGCCATGACAATTTGCCCGCGACCCTGTTAACTTCTCTTCCAGGTACTTGGGCTTCACGCGCACCTGGGAGAAGATTTTGTTGTTGGCCGGAGCATCCTGGGGCAGCCATCATCTCCGACTTCGTGGTAGGCCTACGGTGATTCTCCACCCATTTTGTCTCCCCTAGCCAATCAGGGACCCCTGCAAGAGCACTTCTAGCACTTTTGGAGCATCAAGGGACACCAGAATGGAGAGACATAGAGCTTCTTCCCCGTTCATCATCACTATCTCCCCGTCATCGGATTAGGAGCGCCAACCCAGGCGAATAGCTGCCGTCGGATTGATTCGTCCTAAATCGTTAATCGCGTCGAGGATCACCTAATCGCAGCTGTCCACATGAAGCGACATCGCCTCCTCCCGTGCTGATACGTGTCCAAGTCAAATGAGGAGTGCCGTTGGATCGGCATGGTGTGGCTAATTTTGCGTTATAACCTCGCCCTTTTTTGTATTTCGATATTAATATTTTAACTTTCATCTGTTGTTTAGTTATTTTGTAAAATTTACAAATAGCCCCCAGAACTTTCTACTATTTGCATCGGGGTCCTTGGCTACGTCACCTCACGTGTCTTGTGCACGTGAGGCGTAGCCATTTTACAGGGGACCCCCGGTTGTTTTGGTTATTTATATTTGATCCTGAAGCTTTTTATTTAAGGTATTAACTTTTTGGTTAAATTGCAATTAAGCCCTAGGGTTTTTGATAATTACAAAGAGGTCCCTGCCAAGTCACGTGTTCTGGTACGTGGTATTTGCTGATTTTGCAGGAATAACCTTGGGATTTTGCTTATTTCTGATTGGTCCTGGAACTTTATGAATTATTTATATATTTTCTGGAAATTTACACTTTGGCCCTCAGACTACATAATTACAAAACTATCCCTGCTAGTAGTGTAATTTCTCTTTGTTGTCTTTAATTATTTCATGCATCTATAAAATCCTAAAAAATCCCCAAAAAATACCCAAGCTATCTGTTGCATTGCATTTCGACGCCATATTTGTATTTTTCATTTTTGTAACATTTTAATATTTATAAAAAACCAAAAACATGCATTTTATCCCTGTTTGCATTATTAAATCCATCAAAATTATAAAAACTATTCGAAAAATTCCCAAAAAAATATATTTTGTTTATTTCTGCATGTTTTATATTTAGACCAAAAATCACAAAAAAATTTAAAATAAAATCCATAAAAAATACGAAACCCCTAAAATATTTATAAAAAATTAAAAATTCTTAAAAAATCCTAAAAATATAATTTCTATCTTGGCTAATTATCTCTATTTTATTATATTTTTTAAAAATTAATTTGGAGAAATTTGGTTACTTTTTGTTATT
Source organism: Ottelia alismoides (assembly GCA_037367405.1). Lineage (NCBI taxonomy): Eukaryota > Viridiplantae > Streptophyta > Magnoliopsida > Alismatales > Hydrocharitaceae > Ottelia > Ottelia alismoides. The sequence continues at coordinate 46,631 of JAZKJV010006551.1, read as the reverse complement.
TTTTATCTCCAATTTAATTTTAGAGTTATATTTTATTCTCGGTTTTGATTATTTTTGTCTTTAAAAATACCAAAAAATATTAAAAATTTAGAAAAATTGCAAAAACATTAGAAAATTATAAAAAGCACAAAAATATTTTTATTTCTTGAATTTTGCTCATTTTTACCTACTTTTATATATACATTAGCCCTCTCTTTTCTTTTTTTGTATACATATATTATTTTATAGTTTAAAGAAAAAATATAAAATATAAAAAGAAAAATACAAAATCATAAAATTAAAAATAAAAATATAAAAATTAAAATTAAAAAATTAAAAAATATAAAATTTAAAACCCACAAAAAATAGCACATATAAACAACTACATCACAATCGCTTTTAAGCATCATTTGTCACGATCTACCTGCTTGCTTCCTGTGTTCGACACTCTACACTAGTTGCACTATACACATCTTTTGTAGAGTTATAATAAACTTTAACTCCACATCTTTCTTTTTATTGATTGATTCTGACTTGTGGGTTAATTGTTGTTTTAATCCGGATTTCATGCGAGGTCAACTCAACGACTGTTGATTCGCCTTGTGAATTAACACAACCTCCCGATTTTTGGGTTAAACAAATGGCGCCGTTGCCGGGGAGCAAAAAGCGCTTAGATTGGGATTATTTGTTGATTGTGATTATTTGCCCATTTTTGTGCCTCATTTATTTTCATTATTTTTGATATATCTTGTTGAGCTGTCTAACCCATCTCTTTGTTGACTTTATGCGATGAACCACAGATTGAGGGAGGCGCTCTACCCTAGGCGCCTACGCATCCACGTGAAGCCCGCTTCTGCCTGCCACCCTAGCTCAAAGAAGACCCAGAGAAATTTTACAGACTTAGCTCCATTCATTTTATTGTATTTTTTGTGTAATTTTAAGTGAGAGAGAGACCATATTTATTGTAATAATATAGGTACTCTGAACTCTGGACATTCAGGCCCAATTTCCAAGTGTTTGTTCACTTGGGGGCTCACCGTGGTTTTTATGTTTTCATCACCTTTTTTCCTTTGTTTTACGGTTTTGTTTTATTTATTTTGTGTGATTGAGCCCTTAGTGTAGGAACACCTAATACTTTGCATGCTCCTATAGTTTACGTTTGGACTTAGACAACTCTAATTGCTATTTATTTGGATTTGAGATCCAGCATCGAGAGAAGTACTATACAACGCGTGCAGGATCCGTCGTGGCGGACACCGATGCACTTCCTACATCGAACTTTTGGATCTCGTCTCTAGATACTTAGCATCTTGTTCTTCACGATAATAGCAATTTCTGAACTTGGGGCGATTTCACCGGCTTGTATTTGCATATAGTTTAGGTTTCAATTCTGTTAGGCATCCTTGCATGTAGAGTGCTGGAGGCAAGGTGAGCATTTACGCTTTAACATTCATCATCGTTGCTGCTTGTATTGCTTTTATGCCTCTCCCTCTTATTTTGATCACCTAGGTGCTTAAAAGAATTGATTCCTCATTAGGCTCATGTATTTCTCACTAAAAATCCAAAAAAAGTGATAATCAATAAAATTGGAACTCCTAATATTACTTGACCCTAAAAAAGACCAAAAAGAAAAATATTTGTCTTGGGGCGAGTAATCTCCTCATTGTCTTCGTTTTACATTGCTTGCGCACACACTAAGGATTAGTGCCAAAATCCCATTCAACCCCTAAGTGTTTGTGCAACTTCTTGACTTCTCACCTAACTCTAAAACAGACAAGATAAAAAGACCACATTTGCAATCTTCACCGAGTTGAGTAGATGAATTGAGGGTTTGTTTTGTGTGAGTTTGTTCGTGATTGCTTATGTGTATCCCAGATCGCCTCTGCGCATTTGCGCCTTTTCTTTACTCTTTGGATTTGACCATCGTGCTCTCCCGACTATCCTTTCCTTTTGTTTTTGAGATGGACCCCTGGAGCATTTTTTATCCGAATTTTGCGGATCCCTCGTTCACTCCAGCCCGTCCACCTTCCTTTTATCAGGAGGATTCTCCTCCTATTTTTTATTATTTTTGTACATATCAGCCTCAGCCACAGTATTAGACCTCGTACTTCTATCGACATACACCCTCACCTCTATATTTTCCATTATCACATCCACTCGAGCCCTACTAGTTTTAATAGCCACTCGAATCCTGAATTGTCCTATGACTCTAATTTCATAGTATATCTTTAACTAACAGATCAAATAAAAAAGAAACTTCGAATATTGATCTTTTTATTTTACCTTTACTTTGATATGGTAGATAAAAAAATACCTATTTTTTCCATGCCCCTAAATTTATTTATATTAATTAGATACTAATTTAAATATTAAATTATGGTATAAGAGTCACTTTTCATGGAGTCCACCCTGAGCACTTGACCCAGATGATGGATCATATGAGACAGAGGCTTGACAACCTCGCTAGTATAAATAATAACGACCATGATATTCCACCATTTGATGATATGGGTTCATTCGAGGATTTCCATGAGAGTTTGCAATCACCCAAAATACAAAAAAATGAGAAAAAAATTAAAAACACAAAAAGATTTCAAGAGACCTTTGGTTGAGCCAAACTGTGAGGAGAGGTTCCACTTGCCGGATTATTCATCTACACAGCCATTCACACCCTGTCCCACCTTTGACCCCGAGGATGCCGTTGTATAGACTGCTCTTGGCATTCCTTGTGTATATGCTGACTCCGACCTTCTCCCTTGTATGGTGGAGGTCCAAAAGTTGAAAGAATTTTTGACTGAACCCGAAGTGGTATCCACAATTCATGAGATCATCCGTACCCCTCTTCAACAGGCCATGACCGATTTATATGCTCCTCTTCCCAAGAAGAGAAAGCAGAGGAGCAGATCTGAGCATCACATTCTGATCATGGCCACTTCCCACGCCATCGCCCATCATCCATCTTCTAGGAAAAGGAACACTGTAAAACCTCTTGTGAGCTGCACTATCTCTGACCATTTATGTGATAACACTCTCCTCGACGGTGATGCTTCAATTAATATCATATCCTTCTTTTTGGTATAGTCTATTCATCTTGAGCCTCTTAAGAAAACCAGGATGATAGTGCAATTTACCGATGGATCAATAAAGAGGTCGAAGGGTATTCTCGAGAACGTCATCATTCTGATTCAGGGCATGAGCTTCACGACAGATTTTATTATTTTTCCCATGGAGACCTCCACTGTGGAGTGTCCTCCAATCATCTTGGGACGACCATTTCTCGCCTCTGCGAGAGCTGTTATTGACTATGGATCTGGAGAGATTCGCTTCCGTTCTGATGTCGGGAGCGATGTGTTGATTGCCACACCTACCACAGACCAGAGACTCGCATCCCACGAGTGTGTGCCTGTGTTAGCCGACCCCGAGGCCTATGACCTTTATGCGGATATCAGAGAGACTTTCTTTATGACCAATGATCAGACCTGAGAATTCCTCTCAATGGAGGAAGTCTCGGAAAGCATAGACCTTGGAGTTTCTGCTTCCTGTGATTGGCGATGCATTGATGACATCCGCGTGATTTACACGATCGATACCATTGAGCGGAGGGTAGATATTGATGAGACTAAGGCCGAATATGATCTTGTTGCTTTCATTCAGGAATTCGGACCTTTTGATAAAAAAGATGATCTTGTTGAGATTGTAGAGGACAAACATAGTTCGACTACTTCCACTGATGAGTGCACTCCTTTTGGTTTTGACCTGGACGAGACCTCGCAGCTTGACAATGACCTTACTACCTCCGATGAGGATGAGTTCATCTATTTTCACTTTGATATCAGCGAGACTCCCAAGGCCAGACCTGGCAGCACTACTTCCACCAACCCGTCTACGCCTTAACTCCCTAGGACCATTGAGGATCTTCACCCTGTCGACCTTGATCGGCTTCCGTCCACTGTGGACCCTGATGTCGACCTGCACCATACCAGATCTATTCCTCGACGGTCTCGCAAGAAGGTTTGCTTTCTACCTTCTTGATCCTGTGTACATCCATCTCTGTTGTATATTCGCTCTTGTCCTCTCCTGTACCACCCATTCTCGTGTTTGCCTTGTTTAGGACGTACTTTGTCCTAAGTATAGGGGGGTGGACGAGCCGAGTATTCATTCGTCATTCCGTTTCATTACTCCTGCCATTGCCTATACTTAGGGCGTCTTTTACCCTAAGTATAGGGGAAGTGATGTGTTCATTCTCCTCTATCTTTCTTCCATCTTCAGATCTCTTTTCTTCTTTTCTTCTTTTCTTCTTTTCCTTTTCTATCTTCTTTTTCCACCGAATAGGTGTCGCCCCCTTTTGTTAGTCTTCTATACTTAGGACGTACTTTGTCCTAAGTATAGGGGGGTGTGCACCCCGAGTTCTTTCACTTTTTCGATCCTCTCCACTTTCTTTTCTTCTTATCTATACTTAGGGATATCTTACCTTAAGTATAGGGGGAGACAGTCTGAGTACGATCTGTTCATTTCCACCCTTGACCCTCTCTGCTTTGTGTACAGTCTGCTATACTTAGGATTATTTGATCCTAAGTATAGGGGGGACGGTCAACTTCTCATTGATTAATTTATTTCTTTGTTCTTTATTCTTTAGATTTTCCTATACTCAATACGAGTTATGTCTTCTCTTTTTCTCTCTGATCTATGAGGACATAGCTCAAGCTAAGTATAGGAGGGTCGTATATATTCCCTATATACTTTTGCCATAACTCGTACTTTCATATTTTCTTAATAATTATGGCTGATTACACCTTTAAAAATTCAATAAAAACACTTAATAAAATGATGTTATTATTCCTCAAATTCTTTTGTATTTACTGATTAATAAATCAGGAGAAAATGTTTTTTGCAAAATATTTGAAAAATAATTTGAAAATATTTTTGAAAAATCTTTTGAAAACTATTTGGAAAACATTTTGTTCAATATTTTCAACCTTTGTAAAAATTATTTTATTTTGAAAAATTTATTTCCTTTGTGTGAAATAAAAATGTTTAAAAAACAGATTGCAAATGGTTGCAAAAACATTCAAAAAATCTATATATACTGTTTGGAAAACCTTTGCAAAATGATTTTCAAATGTGTGTACATGTTTGTGAAAACCTTTTGTAAAAATTATTTTGGACTATAGTTTTCAAAATTGTTTGTAAAATCTTTTTCAAATAAGTTTGAGGAATATATACATCACACTAAAACTCTTTATTATATATATATAATTTAGCACTTACCCCTTGTAAATTCTTAAAATATACTTCTTGTAAATATAAGATGCATACCTGTGTAAATATTTTGCACCTAGTTTTATCTAAAATCTTTTATTTTCAAAAATCCCCAAAAACATTTGAAAAAATTAAAAATCCAAAAACATCTGAAAAATATTTTTGAAAATACCAAAAAAATGCACATGCATGATCTTTTAAAAAATCCATAAAAAGTTCAAAATCTTTGAAAATCACATCACAAAAATATTTCCTGCATTCTGCATAGCATTTGCATAGCATGAGCATTTTTCGGATTGAGTTTGATAATTGAACAAGTATAAGTAAAATCCGAAGATTGGAGCTTGGTTGGACTTAAAATCTACCTAATAACAAGAACCTTATAGGAGTTGGAATTGAGGTACTTCAGGTCTAGTTGACTTAATTCTTTGAGGATCACGAGACTTGGTTCAATGGATTCTTGACTGCCTAAGTAGATTATTTCAGAGCGCACACACGACTCTTTTTGATAATGAACTAACTTGGACACCTGCACCTTTCACTTGTCTCAACTCAGTTGGAGTGGTGAGGGGGTTGGATTTGTCGGTATGAGACGCACACAAGTGGAAACATTTGTCCTCCTCTAGGGAGGGAAGTCCACCCCAACCCGTCCACTGATGAGGAATTCTGAAGAGAGCCACCATCACTTACACTGTACGAGTCAGATTCATAGTCGTAAGGGTTTGCGTATGAGTTGAAATATTTCTGAACTGGGTATTGGGGAGACTTGAGCAGAGTTTTGGGATTGTCAAAGGCTGTTGGATTTCAAATCCGATTCCCATTAAGATTCTGGCCGCACTAAAATTTCGAAGGTCCGACTTAAGCTCCAAACTTTGATTTTGTGAAGACAAGTTTGATAATTAAACTAAATCCAATTTTTTCTTTTTATTTTCTTTGTTTTTCTTTTTCTGCACTTATTGCATAAGTGTTTGCTAGGGACTAGCAAGGCAAGTATAGGGGGGTGATGAATCTCCATTTCATCATCTTTATTCTATCATTTTGGCCTTAAAAACCCTAGTAAATGCATGTAAATAGGCTTAATTCATGCATTTTAGCATTCATGCATATTTGTGTAAATAATGTACAAAATACTGTTTTTAATGCCAAAATAATAGAATAAAGAAAAGAAAAGAAAAGAAAAAGAATAAAATATTGTAAATATTTTATGACCCGAAACCCCGTGACCTAGGCATCTCGATGACTTGGTCGATAAAGAATAAAGTAGGGGGAGATAAGGGCCAAAATACAATAAAAATCCCTTTTATTTAATTAATTCTTTATTCATTTTTGGGACCTATTTTTAGTTCCACTTTTTATACTTCAAATAAAGAAACTTTGAACATGAAAGTTGTAGATAATTCAAGATAGAAAAATACAAATTTGATTTCACACAAAAATAATGTACAGATAAAAAGTTATGATCTGAATAAGTTTCCAAAATCCCAACTTCCCAGAATTGTATCTCTCAAATAAAAACTCGAAATATATCAAAATCACCATTAATTGTATATAACTTTTATTAAGCTATTTAATGAAGTGGTTTCATATTTTTCAGAGCTACGGTTTGAAAGTTGAGTTTTGGAACCTTATTGTATAGCTATACTGATTAAAATATCCATTTTATTTATTATTCATTACTTTTTATAATTTTATATTTTTATAATTTTGTAAATATTATTTATAACATATTTACACACCAAAACATGAATAAAACACAAAATAAAACATAAAAATAAAATACATCTATAAAATACATAGGCAAAATACCTATATCTATTCCTATAAAGAATATACTTTTATTTATTTAATTCTATATATCAAATCAGAAAAATAAAATAAAAATATATTTAAGTTTATAAAAATAAATTATAAATATAAAATAATAAAGAAAATTAATAAAATTAAATACACAAAATAAAAATAAAACATTAAAATATATAGATGAATATACTTGTATATAACCCCTAAAAGGTAACTTGTAATTTTAGGCCTCTAAAAAATAAATAAAAATCAGAATAAAATACTTCAAAAAATAATAAATATTTTTCATTTAATAACCTAAGATTAATGAAATCATTTTTTATTTTTAATTTATTTTACAATGTTTTTTCCAGGCTTTTTCCTGGTTGGTCCACGTGGACCAACCAGGTGGCGACAGAAGTTGACCTTTGGTCAACTGTCTACCCAACGTCTGGCCTGTGTCAGAACATCATTTTTGCTGATCTTTGTGGATTTTTCGAGGCCGAATATTTCATCCTTTGATGTCGCTCCCTTCTGGACTTTTCTTCTACACTTATCAATGATTCACGCCCAAGGTTCGCATCGGGTATTGGGACATTGCATCAATCTGCACGCCTCGTTCTTCTCGCCTGCTTGTGCACCTATACAAAATACCACCCAAGCTTCCATTGAAGTTTCGAACCCTCTTTGACTTGTTCTAGCCCCCCTTCTTCGATCTCTTGGATAGAGCGTGGTGACAACACACTCCCCCTCTCCTCGGAAGTGTGTTTGGGCGGCCGAAGAGCGGCTTCCACCATCTCCAACGGCACGCCACCGTGAGGTATATCTCGTTGGTTGTCAGGCCAGCTCGAGGTCTTTTTTGCTCGATTTTCCTTTCTCTTTAGCTAGCAGTAGTTGGCAGCTTTAGTTTTGCATTTTTCCTTGCATTTTAATTGCGCAACCACCTCATCACCCCTCGCTGGAGTTCGCTCTGGTGAGCACCCATCCACGCCGTCCTCCGCCTCTTTTTCCCACAGGAGGGTCATGACAATTTGCCTGCGACCCTGTTAACTTCATTTGTAGGTACTTGAGCTTCACGCACACTTGGGAGAAGATTTTGCTGTTGGCCGGAGCATCCTGGGGCAGCCACCATCTCCGACTTCATGGCGGGCCTACGGTGATTCTCAACCCATTTTGTCTCCCCCAGCTGATCAGGGATCCTTGCAGGAGCACTTCTGGCACTTTTAGAGCATCAAGGGATGCCGAATAGGAGAGACACAACCAAAAGAAGCGCGCTCAGGCAAAGCTTCTTCCCCGTTCGTCGTTGCTATCTCCCTGCTGTCGGATTAGGAGCGCCAGCCCAGGCGAGTAACTGCCGTCCGATTGATTCGTCCTCGGTCGTTGATCGCATCGAGGATCACCTAATTGCAACCATCCATGAGAACCGGTATTGCCTCCTCCCATGCTAACACGTGTCCAAGTCAAACGAGGAGCGCCGTTGGATCCGCAGGGCGTGGGTAATTTTGCGTTATACCCTCGCCCATTTTTGTATTTCGATATTAATATTTAAACTTTCAACTGTTGTTTAGTTATTTTGTAAAATTAACAAATAGCCCCAAAAACTTTCTACTATTTACATCGGGGTCCCTGGCCACGTCACCTCACAGGACTTGTGCACGTGAGGCATGGCCATTTTGCGGGGGACCCCCTATTGTTTTGGTTATTTATATTTGATCCTGAAACTTTTTATTTAAGTTATTAACTTTTTGATTAAATTTCAATTAAGCCCTATGGTTTTTGATAATTACGAAGAGGTCCCTGCCAGGTCACGTGTTCTGGCACGTGGTATTTGGCGATTTTGCATGAATAACCTTGGGATTTTTCTTATTTCTGATTGGTCCTGGAATTTTATTAATTAGTTATATATTTTCTGCAAATTTACACTTTGGCCCTTAGACTTTTGCATAATTAGAAAACCACCCCTGCTAGTAGTGTAATTTCTCGTTGTTGTCTTTAATTATTTCATGCATCTATAAAATCCTAAAAAATCCCCCAAAAATACCCTAGCTTCCTGTTGCATTGCATTTCCATGCCATATTTTTATTTTTCTTTTTTGTAGCATTTTAATATTTATAAAAAAAATCAAAAACACACATTTTAATCCCTTTTTGCATTATAAAATCCATAAAATTATAAAAACTCTTCGAAAATTCCCCTAAAAATATATTTTGTTATTTTCTGCGTGTTTTATATTCAGACCAAAAATCATTATAAAATATAAAAGAAAATCCATAAAATTACAAAACCCCTAAAATCTTTATAAAATACTAAAAATTTATAAAAAATCCTAAAAATATAATTTTTGTCTCCTAATTTTCTCTATTTTAATATATTTATTTTAAAGTTAATTTGAAAAATTTTGGTTACTGTTTGATATTTTTTATCTCCAGTTTAATTTCAGATTTATATTTTATTCCCTATTTTGATTATTTTTACTTTAAAAAGACCAAAAAATAGAAAAAATATAGAAAAATCACAAAAACATTAGAAAATTTAAAAAATCAGAAAAATATTTTATTTCCTAAATTTTGCTTATTTTTACTTACTTTTATGTATACATTAGCCCTCTCTTTTCTTTATTGTATACATATATTATTTTATAGTTTAAAAGAAAAAATATAAAATATAAAAAGAAAATACAAAATTAGAAAACTAAAAATCAAAATATAAAAATATAAAAATTAAAATTTAAAAAAAATTTAAAAAAATATGAAAGAAAAAACCCACAAAAAATAACACATATAAACAACTACATCACAGTCGCTTTTGAGCATCATTTACCCCGATCTACCTGCTTGCTTCCTGTGTTCGACACTCTACACTACTTGCACTATACACATCTTTTGCAGAGCTATAATGAATTTTAACTCCACATCTTGCTTTTCATTGATTGATTCTGACTTGTGGGTTAATTATTGTTTTAATCCGGATTTCGTGCAAGGCCAACTCAACGATTGTTGATTTGCCTTGTGAATTGACACGACCTCCCGATTTTCAGGTTAAATAGCGCCGCCCCTCTGCCCCCTCGCCTCAGCCGCATCCCGCGCAGGTGCCGCCCCTCCGCGCTCTCAAGACCTGCCGGCTTCCTGATCTGCCGCCTCATCAACTTGGGCATGTGCCGCCTAGTTCCGCCTACGCAAACCCTTGCGCCTGGAGCCCCTCCTACGCAATACGCCCCTGCATGAAGCTCCTCCGCTGACCTTCCGCCCTCGAGCAGAATCGCCCGCGCGAGGCGCTGCACCACCGCCGCAGACACCTACAAGTCTCCTTCAACTTCCACTTGCGGCCCCACCACAGTTATCTGACTGACATCACCCATCAATCCACCTTCATCATCGTTCACCCTTCCCGTGCGAAAACTGCCGGTGCCATCCCTCCGCGCGAAGTGTGTAGGTCGCCGTCCGCATCCCACACCGCCGCACTGCCGCACCGCCGCTTGGAAGGGTAGAAGAGGGGCGATGCGTTCCTGTGCCTTCTTGAGCAAAACAAAATGCAGGAAGCCAATAACCCTAATTAAAAATTTATTTTATGTGGGTAAATTACAATAACACCCTCAAAAGTTCTGTAAATTGCAATAAAGCCCAACATCCAGCTTCAAGCACATGCAAGGTACGTTTTTCCTGGGTAAATTGTAGTACTTTCCCTGAATTATAGTTTTGTTAAATTTCAATGCAGAAATAATAACTATTTACATCTTAGTCCTTTATTTCTAGACTTCAGTTTGTATGTTCTTTCTTGTTGAAATAAGTTTTATTTGTGATCAATAAAATCTACAAAAAATCATATTCGGATCCTATTGTGTTTCTCTTCATTGTATAAATTTCTCATTGCATTTTATCATCATTTGTTATTATTATAAAAATAAAAAACATCATTTTTTCCTGTTTGAATTTTGAAAAATCATAAAAATTCAAATATTGCATAATACTTCCAAAAAAAATTAAATTAATTTTCCTTTGGCGTATTTTATTTTCTATCCAATTTTCACGTATTAATTATTTTTAAAACCTTCAAAAATTGTAAACTACTAAAAATCTTAAAAAAATCATATAAAATTGTAAAAAATCCAAAAAATGCGATTTCACTTCCTATTTGTCGAAAATTTTCTGTAGTTTTTAGAAAAATGTTTTTTATAATTTTTGCATTTATTTGGTATTTTTAAATTGAAAATAATCTTGTTTGCTTAATGTTTGCATTTCCCCTATCTTTATTCATTTTAAAAATTCTAAAAGTATCGAAAAATCTATGAAAAATTGCAAAAATAGTAAAAAATCATCAAAAATACAAAAATTATTTATTTAAATAGTTTTGAGCATTTTTATTATATTTGAAAATAAAAAATGCTTTTCTTTTGTGTTTATCTTGAAAATTATATTTTTAAAAATAAAAAATTTATAAAACTAAAAATCATTAAAAAATTGAAAATCAGAAAATAAAAAAAGAAATAGAAAAAACTTAAAAATTAAAAAGATATTTTTTTACAAAAACCAAGGTAGTTAGCATTTTAGATTCATTTTTCCTTTAATTGATTTTTCGATTATTTGAATAACCCTCAGGATTTGTAGCCCCCCTGAGTTAGATCCTGCTACTATTATTAAATAGCGAAGATTCTCTTGATATACACAGTTTTTGTATTAATTCAACTTGAGAAAAAAATAATTTTTTGTTGTGGGATATTTGGGTTCAACGACCGCTGCACTTTTATATCATATCTCTATTAAAAAATCTCAAAAATCTTGTCCAACAAAATGGCACTGTTGCCGAGGAGGCACATCGAGGGTAGTTAGGTTTCTCTTTTGACCTACTATTCTTGGTTGTACATATTTGTTTATATTTTTTGACAATATTTCGTTGTTCATATTCATTATATTTATTTCATTTTTCCTGCTCATATTTTATAATTGTGTTTCTTACACATTCTTTATTTCCTTTTTGCGAGGGCCTGCGGAGCGAAGGAGGCGATCCCAGGAGAGCCGAAGCACCCAAGCGAAGCAGAGGCGGCTTGATTCATCTCGAAGCCACAGGAGAGCGTGAGAGGAGGAGAAGAAGATTTGAAGGAGATCAAAAAAATATTTTAGACTTCTTTTATTTATTTCTAGCATTTGAACTCTTGTAAACGAACATTCATTTGTTTCGGGGTCTGTTTTGCCAAGTGCTGGTGCACTTGGGGGACCTCAACGATTTTGTTTTCATCGCTTTTTTTATTTGTTTCACGTGGATTCCCTGAGCTACCTATTGATTGATTTAATTAATTTGCTTGAGCCAGGTAATTAATTAGGTCCAAACACCCTAAACAAGAATTTTTGTACCAATAGAATAGAGTGTAATTGGACATAGTAAAATTTAATTGGTTCTTGCCCATTAATAGAATCTATTGTTAGTACGGTTCACTTGCATCATATTGGTTAGTTTTTTTTCTGTATTTAAATTTTGTGCAGGTCACCCTACATGAAGACTGCTGGCAATAAGGTACGCATCTCTAACCGCTGCATGCATCATTGTGTTTAATCGTGCATTGACATTTCTGATCTCCTTCCTTGTTTTCACTCACATAAGTTAAAAAGGAAATTGGACACTCGCTAGGCGATTCAATGAAAATTCAAACCAAGTGACAACTGCCTAAAATTCGAGTCTGCTAAAGATAACTCGATCCTAAAATAAATGTAAGGAAAATCACTGTTTTGGGGAGAGTCACCCCCTCCTTTTTTGATTTATCTATAATGAGAGAGAGACACATACACTAGAATAGAGCCATGCCTGAACTCTCTTCAGACTACTAGTCTTGTGATTAGTTGTTCTCTAGTGAGGACTTCACCTGATAGCCGGTAATCAGTCCGGGACTTCCTTAGCAGAGTGGGTAGATCGGGTTTCCAGTAAACGGCCCGCACCCATACTGGCTGGGAAAAACTAGTTGTGAGATTACGACAGTCTCCTGGGAGCATTAGACTCCTAACAGCTCGCTTAACCGCTCTGATAGATTGATTTCTCACTAAACTCTAAAAATTGACAAGATAATTGACCGAAGCTTCACAGTCTTCACATTGCGTTGAGTTGGTGAAATAGGGGTTTGTGTTGTGTTTGATTGCAAGTGATAGAGATCCTTCCGTGTAATTTGTGCCTTCACTCATTTTTACTCTTGCATTGACCTTCGTGCTCTCGCATCCTTCCTATCGATTTCGAAGATAACGGGCCGGAGTATTTCTCGTTCGGACTTTGTGAACTCATTCTACACTCTGAACTGTTCACATTCTATTCGGGGAGACTCACTTCCCAAATATTCCTCTTTCTCCACTTCACCCCTTCACAACATCCATCAACCCACTATTTGAGATTAGCTTTAATCTCGAATTAGTATCTGAGAATCCATCATTTCTGAGCATTAATCGAGTGCCATGCACAATTTCAGAGTTATACACCGGACACTTGAGGCCACCAAAGGGAAAGGGAACCTAGTCGGAGCAGAGCGAGATCAACAACACCATGTTAGCCTCCATTCAGTCAATTCAAGCCAAATTAATAGAGCGGGCTAATTTTCATATCGCATTAAGAGACATGATTCTCGAGCTGAGGCAGGACAAACAAGATAGGAGAGAGGAGGATAGAAACAATAGTGGAGGTGGGAATGGGGGAGAAGACCTTAACATAAAACCTGTGGCTAAGCTTACATTAAAGGATGCTTATAATCCAGGGGTAGGACAAACAAATTCTTGGATACAAATCCCTGTGATTCATGGGCATTTCGAGCTTAAGCCCACTATTTTACCTCTTCTCCCAATATTCCATGGAAATATTAATGAAGAACCTTATGTACACCTCCAGCAAGTCAATTGCATTTTTGTAATAGTACACTACCCCAATGTTATACTAGAGGTAGTGAAGATGACCACCTTCCCATTCATTCTGATGGACAAAGCTTTATGTTGGTTAAATCACTTGGGGAAGGTTGTCACTACTTATGAAGAGTTGAGGTCCGCATTTCTGAACAAATATTACCTGCTCAGATGACTCAACCAAATGCGATCCTTGATTGCTAATTTATCCTAGATGTCCCATGAGTCTATTCACGAGGCATGGGAAAGATTCTAAGATTTGACGGAGAAGTGCCCCCATCATGATATTCCAAAGACTAGCCTTCTACAAAATTTCTTTGGGGGTTTAAGTGTAGAGAATCAGAAGCTGGTAGATGCCTCTTGTGTGGGAGCCACTTCAAAAGGACGAGGATGTCCTTTATCAAATTTTTGAGGAGATGGCGGAGAGTTCAACAACTCTTTCTTCTTCATGTGCTTTTCAGAAGCACCCCGTCGCCTCCCCTGTAGTACCCCACAAGGCTATCAATATGACGACATCTCATGAAGTGGATAGGGTGGATAGCTCTGACCTGACCATCATTGGAAACTACCTATACAAGGTGGACGTTATTGAGAAATGATCCAAGGAGCTTGAGAAGCTTCAAGTGATAGAACAGAGGACGAAGAACCTGGATAAGATGGATGAGATAACAAAGCACCTGGAGCTTCTTGTGAGTTCGATCAATGTAGTTCACAGTGCGAGTGCAACAACCAATACCTCTATCAGGGAGTAGACTTCTTCCACCCAGCAGAGTAGTGGATGACCAGCCACAGTTCAGCATGTCTACTATGTGCAGACACCTGATCAGTTCAGCAGCATTCACATCAGATAGTTTCGTACCAACATGAAGTAGCCTACATTCATAAGCAACGGTCTCCACCTCTACCTGTCATTCAGGAGGTGAACTGTATCTGGTTCGACCGTGAGTGAAACCAACCCGTACGTCAGGACAAGGCTAGTTGGCTTCACAGCAGGGTCAGAGACCCACCCACCAGTTTCAGGGAGGAAGACAACAACAGTACCAGCACCAGCAGTTCCAGCCTCACTATCAATCTCCACCATAATTCCAAAACTGTAGACAAGGCAAACCACAACAACAGTCTATGTATTTTCCTCATCCTAACCAGCAGCGAACTGCATATTATAGACAATATCCTCCTCCTCCCCATTATCAGAATCCGTATGGTTACCAATAACCTCTGTACTATCAGTCTCAGCGACAACTAGTCAATGAGAACCTTGAGGCACCTTTAGTCAACCTAGCACTAGACCAACTTGCATTTCTCATAAAGAACATGAATGAACTGACTCAACAGATCGACGACCTGACCACCACCAAGACACTGATTCCAGTACTGGTCGAAGCCAACCCCAACAACATCAGATGCAAGGAGCAGGTGGCCAATAGCCCACCCACCCTGAGGCAGGTATGTCCCTTGATTTTACATGTTTATCTGACTCCATTCTTCTCAGGAGCAGTAGGAGATTGCAACCTCCTATGCACCAGTTGGGGTTGGGAGATCGAACCGAGAGAGCATCATCTTCCACATCATCTCCTTCACTAACAATCGAGAGGCCCAGTGTAACAACACCCAAGTCTGGAGTTTCACCGCCTTCACCACCACCTTCACCAGGCATATGTAGATTACCATTAGCAAGGGAGAATTTACTAGTCGCGGATTCTTCCTCTACACCAGCAGTAGCATCCCGTTCTGTTTTAGATTCAGTTTTTCCTTCACCTAATTTCAACAACACTGTACATACTGATTCTAGTTGTCCTTTTGTACACAAGGATTCTACTTTGAATAATGGAAATGAACGTTTGAATGTTTATTCTAAAACCGTGTCATTTCCTTCTACTCTTAAATCTAAAAAAAATCAAAAATTAGAAACATCCCTACCTGATCCTGGAGTGGTTGAGATCTTGTAGAACATCTTTTTAAAGATGCCACTCCTTAAGGCCATGGAACACATGCCTATAGTAAAAAACCGATTAAAAGAGGCATGTACATAAAAGCGTCAACCAAGTCAGAACAGACGAAAGCAAATAGAGAAACAAATCTTGACCATGGCCACAGTCATGCCATCAGTAACATCCTGCCTAAAAAGAAAGAGAAGGGAGCACCTCACATCCGTTGTCATATCTTTGGTCAGGAATTTGGTCGTACTCTTCTCGATAACGGTTCCTCCATTAATCTCATGCCTTCCTCGTTGCTAACTGAATTTCAATTAGGACCTCTTAAAATAACCAGAATGATCCTTAAGTTTGTTGATAGATCGATTAAGAGGACAAGAGGCATTTTAGAGGACGTTATTGTAACGGTACAGGTAATGAAATTCCGTGTTGATTTTGTTGTCATGGATATGGACACAGCTGCACCGTTACTCCATACCCCGGTCATACTAGGTCGACCGTTCATTCGAATGATCGATGCAACAGTTGATTATGGTACTGGAGAGATCATCTTTCACTCTCGCAGTGACAAGGTGAAAATTATGATAATATCTGATCCTAGAGCATCATGGCCACTAGCAGTGGATGAGACATAGAAAGTTACATTAGATCCAGGTAACTGTGAATTTCCTGCTACCCATGTGTTCTTTTCCCAAAAGGACTCTATGGAAAGCACATTCGACACGAGTTCCCTTAGTGGTCCAATTGAGCTAGTTGTTGATGGGCAGTTTGAGATGATTTTTAAGGATCATTCTATGTTTTTGGAGGCAACTTCTGATATTCCTTTGACACACTTTTCTGAGATTACTGATGTTATGCCTCCTTCTGAGAGTTCTGAGGTACATATATCTGGGCCATTCGTTAAATTTCATGAGTTATGTACATATGAAAGACATCTTTCTAAGGTTATTGCTGAGATATCTGAGCCGTTAAGTGATAAGAATGCTGATCATCCTGATGAGCCCCTCCTTTCTGAGCAGAGATCATTCGTTACTGATCTATCAGAGATTTTACTTGTTGAGCTGTTAGTAGCCAAGGTGGACAATCCACATAGTACAACATACCGTCTACCGGTATAGTAGCAGAGGTTATTGTAGAGCCAATTCAGACTCCACATGAGCTTAAAGTTTTATGGTCAACATTGAAATATGCCTTCCTTACGGGTACCCCCCAAATGTTTCCAGTCATCTTCAGCTCGCAGTTGAACGCTGAACAAGAATCTCGCATGCTAGAGGTTCTTGAGAGAAACCACAAGGCCATAGGATGGAATATCTTGGATCTCCGTGGGATTAATCCAGCTTTGTGCTCGCATCATATCTACCTAGAGGATTACTATAAACCCTTCCGTGAATGTCAACACTGTCTAAATCCACGTCTAAGGGAGGTTGTCATGAAGGAGATCAAAAAATGGTGTGATGCTGGCTTTATATATCCCATTTCAGATTCCAAGTTGGACAGTCCTTTACATGTGATCCCGAAGAAATCCGGGATTATGATCGTAAAGAATGATCGTGGGGAGGAGATTCCGACCCAGATACGTACTTCATGACGTGTCTGTGTAGATTACCGACATCTGAACTCAACTGCCAAGAAGGATCACTTTCCGTTACCCTTTATTGATAATATTATTGAGAGGTTGGTAGGGAAAGAGTTTTTTTGCTTCTTGGATGGGTACTCGGGATACAACCAAGTTGCTATCGCTCCTAAGGATCAGGAGAAAAGTACATTCACTTGTCTGTTTGGCACCTACGCCTTTAGACATATGCCCTTTGGATTGTGTAATGCCCCCGCTACAATCCAAAGGTTTATGTTGGTCGTTTTTCTGACTTGGTGGGTCGTTTCCTTGAGGTCTTCATGGACGATTTATCGATCTACAAGGATAGTTTTGACACATGTCTTGCTCATTTATACCGAGTTCTTCAACGTTGCTGTAAGGTAAACCTAGTGCTCTCGTGGGAGATGAGTTACTTTATGGTGACTAATGGGATTGTATTGGGCCATGTCATCTCCAAACATGGTATGTAGTTTGACTCGCTAAAATTGATGTGATTTCCAAGTTAGAGCCACCGTAGAATTTGAAGCAATTGAGGTCATTTCTGGGACACGTAGGATTCTATAGGTGATTCATAAAGGACTTCAGCAAAATCGCCAGACCTTTGATTGAGCTTTTGTGTAAGGAGAGTGATTTGTTCGTCGATGAGAAAGTCCTCCTTCCATTCAATCAGATGAAAGATATGGTTACTTGTGCTCCTGTCTTACATCCACCCGATTGGTCTTTTCCTTTCGAGATCATGATGGATGCCTCAGATTTCGCAGTTGGAGCTGTTTTAGGACAGAGAAGGGATGGGATGCCATTGGCTATACACTATTCTAGCAAGACTCTGTATGAAGCACAACAAAATTATACAGTTACAGAGGAGATGTTAGCAGTTGTGTTTGGGCTAGAGAAGTTCAGATCTTACTTCATCGGTTACCGCGTTATTGTATACACGGATCACACTACCATACTCTACTTGCAAGCAACGAAGGATGCCAAATCATGCCTTATCAGATAGATCCTTCTTCTCCAAGAATTTGATTTAGAGATTCGGGATAAACCTGAAGTGAAAAATAATATGGCAGATCATCTTTCCCGTATCAAGGATGCAGAGACCTCTGAGAAGAACATGATCCCTATTTCCGAAAACTTTCCAGATGAGGCCATTTTTTCTGTGGACTCACTCCCATGGTATGCTGATATTGTGAACTATCTTGTCTCCAAGAAAGTTCCACAAGATTGGTTGAAGTACAAGGTAGATGGATTTCTGGCATAGATTCATTATTACTAGTGGGAGGATCTGTACCTATTTTGCGAGGGTACGAATTGTATCTGGAGAAGGTGCATTCCTCAGGAGGAACAAACCAGTGTACTTGAGCACTGTTACAAACTAGAATCTGGTGGGAATCTTTAAGGATGCTACAGAGTATGTTCGAGGTTGCACTGAACGTCAGAAAATGGGAGGAATCGTTGGTTCCAAAGATACCATGCCCCTAAGATACATACAATTTTTTGTTTTTGATGCTTGGGGCATAGACTTCATGGGCCCATTTCCTATTAATCAGGGATTTCAGTACATCCTGCTCAGCGTGGATTATGTTAGTCGATGGGTGGAGGCTATCCCCACCCGATTCGTAGATAGTTGTACAATGTGTTCCTTTCGAAAGGACTACATTATTGCATGGTTCGAGATTCCCAAAATACTGATTCAGATGGTGGAAGCCATTTCACTAATAGAGAAGTAAAGAAGCTTGTGAATGAGTTCGCCATTGAGCACAAAGTTGCGTCTCCTTTTCACCCTCAGACTAATGACTTGGCAGAAATTTCAAAAAGGGAGATCAAGACAATATTGCAAAAAATTGTATGTGCAGATAGGAAGAACTGGTCCCCGATGCTTGATTTAGTTCTTGGTCTTATCAGACGACGTACAAGTCTCCTTTGGGTATGTCTCCCTACAAATTGGTTTATGGAAAGCCTTGCCACCAGCCAGTGGAATTATTTTACAAATCTTTATGGGCACTCCATGCATGCAATCTTGATTATGAGAAGGCAGGACGGAACAAGAAGTTGGATTTGAATAAATTACTAGAATTTCTAGACTTTGCATATGATAACTCACTCATGTATAAGGAGAAAGTCAAGCATTGGCATGATAAACACAATCAAAGGAAGTCTTTCTCTCATGATTAGAAAGTTTGGTTATTTGATGCTAAGTCGAAGCTGTTTCTAGGAAAATTGAAAAGCAAATGGTCAGGACCGTTCATCGTAAGAGCTGTGCGTGACAATGGGAGTATTGTCATATCTGGGTTGTCATCTGACGCACAACCATTTGTTGTGAACGCATAGTTGCTGAAGCCATATCTAGATCATGATACATTCCTGTCCATAATTGATTCTATATCCGTGGTATCATACAATGATCTTTTGATTCCATCTTCTGTGTATGATACATGAGCTGACCACCTCTTGTATATCCTATCGTTTCATTCTTTTTCTCCTGTTTTATCATTCACCCCTTTTCGTGTGTATATATGCTATACTTAGGATGTGCTTTATCCTAAGTATTGGGGGGGGGGGGGGGTGAATGATTTATATTGTTCATATTCATCCTGTTCATCACTCCACTTGTTGCTTATACTTAGGGATACTCTACCCTAAGTATAGGGGGAGTGATGTTGTTCATATCATCTCTTTTGTGTTTTTATTCTTCTGTTTTCTCGATTGTCCCCCAACTTGTTGATATTCTACATTTAGGGCTATTCTATCCTAAGTATAGGGTGGTAAGTCAAGACGTCGAGTCCGTACATTCTCTTAATTGTTTTTTCCCTTTTGTACAGTCTTCTATACTTAGGATTACTTGATCCAAAATATAGGGAGGATCACCGACTTCTATTCTTTTCATCTTTTCTTTGAGTCGTTGGAGCATAGGAGTCTTTTTACTTTTCTATACTTAGCACGAGTTATGTCTTCCTTTTGCCGCTCTCTGATCACTATGAGGACATACATCGAGCTAAGTATAGAGGGTGTCGTATATATTGTATATATACTTTAGACATAACTCGTACTTTTAATATAATTTTTTTGGGATATGTATATAAATTCGTAAAATCCACATGTATATATAGACTTTGACATATTTTATTAAAAAAACAAACAACAATAACAAAACAAAAAATTATATATACAAAAAAACAACAACAAACAAACAAAAAAACAAAACAAAAACAAAATAAAAAAACAAAACAAAAAAACAAAACAAAATAAAAAAAACACAAAAAAAACAAAAAAAATCCCTGTATATACTTGTATATATTTTACTAACCCTTTTCCCTTTTAAAAGAAATCTCTAAAAACTACAAAACCAAAAGTCTATAAAAATTTACATAATTAAAATTTCAAAAAAAATCTCTTTTTACATGTGCATCATTTTTTTCTTTCTTTCCAAAAATCCATAAAAAGTTCAAATTAGAAAATTATTTCAAAAAAAGAAGAAGAAGATTTTGCTTTCTTTTTGCATTATACATATTTTCTTACATTTGCATGTGTATTTTTCAAGATAGTATTGACATTTAAACTAAGTATGAAATACAATTGAAGAATGGAGCTTAGTTGGACCTTAATCCACTTAATTTCAGAGGAACCTTATAAGAACTGGAGTTAAGACTTTTCAGGTCCTAGTGACTTAATACTTTGAGTCCATAAGACTATGTTCATATGTCTTCTTAATTAGTCTAAGTATAAAGACATGATGCTGTGGGGTTGTAATAATGCTTCAAAAGAGGGATAGTCTACTAGCTCAAGAGAAAAACTCCTTATGTACGTATAGGTGGACATGCTTGATTGAAAAGTAAAATGCTTGCCGGAGTGTATATACAAGTGAAAGAAAAAGAGTTTCAAAGTCAAAATTTTGTAAGCTTGCAGCTGGATGACGTGACTACACTGGTCATGCATCCAATGATAGGTAGCTATACTGGTTACCATCCATTCTTTTCTCTATGTTATCTTCTTGAGCGGGTTGTACTTGAACTTATAAGGGAATATCCCCGCTCCTCAAGGAAAGAGTTGCTAGACTGGGGGACTAGAGTTACCTTGTTGAGAGACGTTGTTCTTTTTGCTACTTTTGAGATGGGGAGCTATATTTCACTTACACCTTACAAGTAAAGATTCATAGTCATAAGAATTTGTGTATGTAGACTTGTTCTGACCTGACTATTAAGGAGACCTGAATAGGAGTCTTGTGGAACTTAGAGTCTGTTAGGTTTTAAATCCATTTCCCATTAAGGTTCCGCCACACTAATAATCCAAATGTCTGACAGAGTTCCATACTACAATTTTATGAAGATATATTTAATACTTAATATTGTCCTAATTTCTTTATTTTTCATTTCTTTTTCTTTTATTCACTTATTATTTCAAATATGTGTTTGCTAAGGGACTAGCAAAGATAAAGCATAGGGGGGTGATAAATCTACATTTCATCATCTTTATTTATTTATTTTAGCTTAAAATCCCTTATAAAACACCTGTATATAATACTAACTCCATATTATTACTAACTTGTATCTATGTGTAAATATTGTACATTTATTATTGTTTTAACCTAAAATAAATAAATAAATAAATAAATAAAAGAAAAATAAAGAAAAATTTGTATATATGTAATAGATACAGTTTGACCCAAACCTTGAGAGAAGGTCAAGACTTGATCGGATCAACCAGGAATAAAGTAGGGGGAGATAAGGTTCTTAATCAGAAATTCTAAAAAAATATTTTGTAAATACTTTTCTGTGTATATTTGTATAAAAATTACATTTTTTTATTTTGTACATAAATTGACCTCAAATTAAATAATTTTCAAAACAAACTTTGTAAATAAAATGTTTTCTAAATAATAAAAAAATTGCAAAATAAAATCATGTACATAATAAAAGCAACCACATCCGGAGAAAGCCACAAAGCGATAATTGAAAGACCAATTCCGGTTCCATATGAACTCAAATGGAATCAAACTCACTTCTATTGTGCTCTAAAATAAATTATCTTTAAAATGGCTTTGGTTTTATAATTTTTGGAGTTACAGTTTGAAAGACGATTTTGTGGGGTGGTTTGTGCAATTTTACCATTTATTTATTGTATATGTCCATATTTATTTTTATACATATTATATTTGTAAATATTTTTAATAATTATTTAAAATAAAAATAAAAAACTAAAAAAAACTAATTTCCTTATTTAACTATGTATATAATGTACCATATCTATATAGTATATGTATATAGTTAATTCCCTTAAATAACCCTCACAAAAAAATTAATAATTAACATTTATTATTTAATTTAATAAAATGACGAAAAATAATTAATTATGTAAATAATTTTAACACTAATTTCCTTTCTTATCTTTATCTCATCTCAAATTCTCGTTATCTTTATCTCCATTATTTTTTTGAAATTCAAATTCAATTCTTTTCCCTATTAATATGGATCCTCCTCTCTCATTTCAATTTGATGAATCTTTGGTGAGAGGAGCCTAATCTCCAAGAGCTTCTTGTTGTAAAAAGGTGCCTAGCCTCTGAGCTTTCCAGTGATAGTGAGTCAGCCTTCGTCGAGGCCATCACGACATTTTCTGCTGTCACTGTGAGATCCATTTTTTCTTGTTTTTATTCTAGGTTAATCTTAGTTTAATTTTCACGTCTTTAATTTCGTTGTCAATTTTCAATCTTAGATCGTAGTTAACTGTTAATCTTCCAACCATCATGATTCGATCCGCCATCGATCTCGATTTTTCATCTCATATTCTCGATCTCTCCATGTTCATGTTCTACCTCATGCAATCTATCAACTCCGATCGCATACGGTAGACAAAGATACGAATTCGATCTTCACTTCGTCGGATCCGACACCATTCACATTTCCATTTATTATTATTTTTATTATTCTTTATTTGTCCAAGCCATCATGCTCGAGTCGGATCTATCCTATTTTATTGTAGGTTCATAGGAATTTGAAAAAAAATTACAAAAAATATAAATATTGCAGCTACTGTTAAAAAAAAGAACAAAATGAGCTGCTGTTGAAAAAAAATAAAAAAGGGGTCATGGACGTGCAAGCGCCGTCCCTCCGCGCCCCCGCACCTCAGCCGCATCCCGCGTAGGTGCCATCCCTCCACGCCCCTGCACCTCAGCTGCATCCCGCGCAGGCGCCACCCCTCTGCGCTCTCAAGACCCGTCGTCCCCGCTGCCTTCCAGATCTACCACACCACCAACCAGGGTGTGTGTCGCCCAGCTCCGCCTATGCAAGCCCCTGCGCTTGGATCCCCTCTAGCGTAATGCGCCCCCATGCAAAGCTCCTCCACCAATACTTTGCCCTCAAGCAGAACCGCCCATGCGAGGCGCTACACCACCGTTGCAGCCACCTGCGTCTCTCCTTCAACTTCCACCTGTAGTCCTACCATAGTTATCAGCCCGACGTCGCCCAGTAATCCACCTTTATCGACGTTCACCCTTCCCCGCACGAAAACTACCAGTGCCATCCCTCCACACGAAGTGTGTAGCTCACAGTCCGCATCCCGCACCGCCGCACCATTGCTTGGAAGGGAAGAAGAGGGGCGACACACTCCTATGCCCTGTTGAGCAGAACGAAACACATGAAGCCAAGAACCCTAATTGAAAATTTATTTTATGTGGGAAAATTACAATAACACCCCTAAAAGTTCTGCAAATTGCAATAAAGCCCAATGTCTGGCTTCAAGCATGTGCAAGGCATGTTTTTCCTAGGTAAATTGAAATACTTTCCTTGCATTACAATTTTGTTAAATTTCAATGTAGAAATAATAACTATTTACACCTTAGTCCTTTATTTCCAAACTTTCAGTTTGAATGTTCTTTCTTGTTGAAATAAATTTTATTTGCGATCAATAAAATCTGAAAAAAATCATATCCGGATCCTGATGTGTTACTCTTCATTGTATACATTTCTCATTGCATTTTGTCATCATTTGTTATTATTAAAAAAATCAAAAACATCATTTTTTTCCTGTTTGAACTTTGAAAAATCATAAAAATTCAAATAGCATATAAAATTCCCAAAAAATTAGATTAGTTTTCCTTTGGTGTATTTTATTTTTTATCCAATTTTCACGTATTAATTATTTTTAAAACCCAAAAAATTACAAAATACTAAAAGACTTAAAAAATCATATAAAATTGTAAAAGAAATTCAAAAAATGTGTTTTCATTTCATGTTTGTAGATAATTTCCTGTAGTTATTACAAAAAATCATTTTTATAATTTTTGCATATATTTGGTATTTTTAAATTGAAAAATAATCCTATTAGCATTTTCCCCGGTTTTATTCATTCCAAAAATCCTAAAAAATCTAAAATTATCTAAAAAATTACAAAAAACAATAAAAGAAATAATCAAAAATACAAAAAATATTTTAATTAGACAGTTTGGAGCATTTTTGTCATATTTGAAAAATCTAAAAAATAGCATTTTTTGTGTATAAATTTATTTTGAAAATTAAAAATTTGCAAAACTAAAAATCATTAAAAATGTGAAAATCAGAAAATAAAAAAATAGAATTAAAGAATTTTAAAATTAAAAAGATTAAAATTTCACAAAAACCAAGGTAGTTAGCATTTAAGATTTCTTTTTCCATTAATTGATTTTTCGATTATTTGAATAACCCTGGGATTTGTTGCTTCCCCGAGTTCGATCCTGTTGCTATACAAGTAAATTAAATAGCAAAAAATGCTCTTGCTACACACACTTTTTGTATTAATTCTGCTTGAGAAAAATAATTTTTTATGTAGGATATTTGGATTCAACGATCACTACACTGTTATTTCATATCTCTATTTAAAAATCTCAAAAATCTCACCCAACAAATGGCTAGGACAACGATGTATCGAGGTTCAAGACGTCATCTTTAATGACAATACCGTACTATCATTGTTGTCTCGGAGTAAAAACAACAACGTAATCAACAGTGTAAACGATGACACCCAGATAAGCAATCGGGCGTTTGTCTGCTACCGGGTAAATGGAAGAGAAAGTCAAGTCAGGCACTGGTAGAACAAATGAGATTTTTGACTCAAGGTCAGAGTGGAGTGAATGTGTGTAGCTAAAAATATGGAACGTGGAGAAAGAAGGATCAGTCATGGAATCCTCCATGTGAATCACCGTCCCGAAAATGTTTGTAAGGTCAAGATCAAGAGACTTAATAAGATAGCACACGTCTGATGCATGTAATGGAGAGATATCAGGTATAGCATCAAATAACTCAAGGGTTGGCTCATTCTTACGAGGGTCGTTAAGGAGAGAAGAAAGATCAAGCTCAGAAAAGATCAAAAGACTCGATCTCGTGATCCGACAAATCAGATGCACAACTAGGGAGTGAAACCGAGTACAGAGAACACCAACCACAGATAACCCTCGGGGAGATGTGAGAAACCTAGATGATTCGAAGAAGAAACGAATGATCATACGTAAATAATGGGTTCTCTCTTGAAGTAAAAGAAAAACCATCTAATGGGATCAGAAATATAAGGCTCAAAGAAATCTTGATCAAGATCAAAGAGATCATTGACCTGCCAAAGTGAAGGGATCTGAGCTTGGGAAATATTGGACAAAATTTGTCCCTTAGAGTGAAGGGTGGGAGGAAGGGAAAACTTGAGTGATGATGATTTTTTTATGTGATTGCTGAGGATCTTGAGAAAATGAACGTAACAAACACAATACAAGCACATACAAACACAATGCAACCCCAGATTCACCTACTCAACTCTATGAAGACCGTTAAAGATCGATCGTTAATCTTGTCAATTTTAGAGTTAGGTGATCAAACACAAAGTTGTAAAAACACGTAGGAAGGCATGAGATTGGGGCACTACATGGCAAATAAAATGCGAATACAATGAAGGGGTTGTCTCTCCAAAACAATGATATGAGTCAACTACATTTAATTCTAAGGGTTCCAAGTGATATTAGCAGTCCTAATTTTTTATTTTTCAATTTTCATTTTTTTGATATTTTTGAATAAAAACACGTTTAACGAATTTTTCGATTTTCTTTATTCCTATATCCACTAAACAGAGGGAGGAAACGTAAAATTTGATGCACGAGAAAATATGGGATGCAAATGCTAGAGATAAAGGTGCGTACCTGACTCCAACACTCTACGTGCAATATCATCCGTGCATAAAAATAAAACTAAACTATATGCAAATATAAGAGAGAATTGTCCTAAGCAGTAACTTCTATTCGGAAAGAACCAAGTTATTATTTGTCTAAGTCCAAGCGATCTATATGAACATATATTCTTTTAGGGTTTTAGACCTAATAACTATATGCCTCAACCAAATAAAACCTAAGGCTAGGGGCTTCACTCACACAAAACAAAATAAAATAAAGTCAGAAAACACAAATCCGTGAGAATTAAATAAAAAATGATAAAAATACCGAGAAAACAGTGGTGAGGTCCCCCAAGTGCAAGACATTAGGTGAAATAGACCCCAAATAATAATGTCCTAGTGTCTCTAAGAAAAAAGAAAAAGGGAAAGTGCCGAAATTATTCACAAATTATTTACAAGAATTTTTTTCGGAAGAAAGAATCTCTATGCTAAAAGTGTCTGCTCCTCAATAAACTCCCGCCCTCCTCGGAGCTCTCTACCGTCAGTCGGTGAAGAACATCCAGCATCACTTCGCTCAGGTGCTTCAACTCTCCTAGGATCGCCTCCTTCACTCCACGGGTACTCGCAACAAAGAGGAAAGAAAGCATGTTAAGAGACGCAAGTATAAAAAATATGGGCAAGAAAAAATGAATTTGAATAAACACAATGAATATGAATAATGAAAAAAATTCAGAAAATATAAACGGAAATTTACAACAAAGAATAGTTGGTCAAATGAGAAACCTAACTACCCTCGCTATGCCTCCCCGACAATGTTGCCATTTTGTTGACCCACTTTTTTCAGGTCTTATTTGTATATATTATACACAAGTGTCGTCACAACCCAATCAAGTGTCAAATAAAAAACTATTTGCTTCTCAAGATGAAATAAATACAAAAATGTAGCAAGAGAATTTGCTATTTAATTTAACTATATAGCAATCATGATCGAACTTAGGGATGCTACAAATTCCGAGGGTTATTTTAATAATTTAAAAATCAATGAAAAGAATAAGGAATCTCAATGTACACTATGCTTGGTTTTCTTTTAAATTTATTTTTTATTTTATAGTTTTTATATTTTGTGATTTTTAATTTTTAGTGGTTTTTACTTTGAAAAATTTTAATTCTCAAGAATATAATTTCCAAAGAAAGTTTACATACAAAAATAGAGAAGGGCTATTTTCTTTGATTTCTTCAAATATAGTAAAAATGATAAAAAAAGTCAAAATAAAATGTTTTTGTGTTTTATATTTTTATAACATTTTTGGAGATTTTACAAAGATTTTTCAACTTTGTATGGATTTTTATAAAAATCAGAAAATCAAAAAATGTTAAATAGTGAACAAGTAGGATATTTTGCAATTTAAAAATGTCACATAAACTAAAAAATGGTTGAATTTCCTGAAAACTATAATAAACTTCTACAAACATGAAGTGAAATCATAAATTTTAGATATTTATATAATTTTCTATGTTTTTAATAAAATTTTTAGATTTTTGCATTTTGGTTTTAAAAACATTTAATGCATGAAATTTTCATAGGAAATAAAATAAACAAAAAGAAATCTATTCTAATGTTTTTTAGAATTTTTGATGTAATATTCAAATTTTTATGATTTTTTTAATTTAAAACAATGAAAAATGCGATGGTTTTGATTTTTTAATAATAGCAAATGTAAATAAAAATCAATGAAAAAACTATACTATGAACATGCACATAGCAGGAGCATAACAAGTTTTTTGCAGATTTTTTTGACTTACAAAAATATTTATTCCATCAAGAGAAGTATGCAAATTAACGTATGGATAATCATGAACTTAATAGTATTTATTAAATGTTTATGATTTAAAATATAACAAAAAATAAAATGCGGGGCAAAAATCACAATTTACCTAGAGAATCACATGCGTCGCACGTGCTGGATCTAGTGTGTGCTTTGCGCAATTTTCAGAATGTCCGGGGGGCCTGATGCAATTTACCTCCAAAAAATAAAGGATGCATGTGCGGAGCACGTGCGCCGCTTAAGGATTTAACAATGGGGATTCTTCATTCCTTCTTTCTTGCCCTAAATCGAAAAAGGGCGTCACAACGCAGATTTTGGGACGGCGGTGATGGATCCTTGGAGCGGCGGAGGGGCTGGCCAGGCGATGACATATCGGTGAAGATCTGCTCCAGGTAGAGGTGTTGAGCCACGTTGGGGTCGAGAGGAGGAGGCGATGGCAATCGATGGTTAGTGGAGCTCCAAGCTCCAGGGAGCAGCGACTACGGTGGATGCTTCTTCGAGCGATGGAAGTAACGATGGCGCGGTGGCGATCTGGGCAGAGGGCGCTTGTTTTATATTGTATATTTTATTATTTTATATACTTTTCAATTATTTTTAAACACAATGATACATTTTTATTATATTTTTCTAAGTTTGTATGTACACTTATTTAATTCTGATTATTTACATTATATGTATATACATGTATATTTCATCTATGTGTTTAACTATATGATTTATTTTTATTTTATTTTGATAGTTTTAATTTATTATAATTTTGGATATGTACTTTAAATAATATTAAAAATTTTATAAAAATAAAATAATTTGAAAAATACATAGAATAAATATATTGATTAAAATATACAAGTATATTGCACAATATGGGCTCAAAACCTTACTTTTGCACCTTAGCTCCAAATTAAATGAAACCACCTTCATTAAATATATTATTAAAAATTATACACAATTAATGGTGATTTTAGTTCATTTTTGACACAATATGGAGAAGATATAGGTCTGTAAAGTTTTTATTTTGGCTTTTTATTCTGTGTCTCGGGCACATTGTGCATATTTTTCTTAAAACTTAATTTTGTATTTTCTTTGCATTTTTGTCTAAATTATTCATGGGATTTTTACCCGGTAGACCCTATAAACTTTGTCAATTACCTCTACGACCTTTGAAACAACATAATTCCCCCCTCGACCCCGTAAACTTGCCAACTCTTACCACATGAACCCTACAGTTACTCTGTTTGAAGCTCGTGAGGGTTCTTGGGGTAATTTATAGGGTCGATGGGGCAATTATGTTATGCAAAAGGTCATAGAGGCAATTGGTAACGTTTATAGGGTCTGCCGAGTAAAAATCCCATTATTCATATATAGGGTTTTATTATTTAAGGAGTAAAAATAATTAAATAACATAGACCCCGAAAATAGATTACAGATGAATTAAAATTAGGGTTTTGTGTATGGTTTTCTGTGAATCTTTGTGTAGTTCTTCTAGTCGATCTCCCCTTACTTTATTACTTTTCGACTAAGTCATCATGATGATTGGGTCTCAGGGTTTAGGGTTACTAAACACCTATGGTATTTTGTTTCTTTTTATTTTCTTCTTTTATTCTTTTACTTTGAAATTAAATACAATAAATAAACAATATTTTATATAGTATACTGTACAAATTGTCGAGTGTTTATTTTGACAAATTAATGATATATACATGCATTTAGATATTGATTTAAGGCCAAAATGAAAGAATAAAGGTGATGAAATGGAGATTCATCACCCCCTCTACTTGCCTTGTTAGTCCTTAGCAAACACTTATGCTTATAAGTACAGAAAAGAAAATAAAGAAAAGAAGAAGAAAAAAACTTGAATTGATTTTAATTTGAACTTGGCCTCATAATATCAAAGTTTGGAGCTCAGTTAGACCTTCGGAATGTTAGTTTGGTCGAAACCTTGTTAGGAACTAGACTTGCAACACGACAGCCTCTAAGAGTCACAAAACCCTACCCAAGTCTCCTCAAAAGCCAATTTAGAACACTTTGACATCACACACAGTCCCTTATGACTATGGGTCTATCTTGTACAATATCAGTGATATGTAGCCCCTCTCGGCATGATGCGGTAAAAGTCAGTCTTCTCCAATATGGTGACCCTGATTCCCCAATCCAATAACTCTTTCCTCGAGAAGTGGGGTATTCCCTTAAAAGTTCAAGTACAATCGGCTCAAGAAGAGGAGGCAGAGAAGAGAATGGATGATATCTAGTGTAGCTACCTATCCTAGGATGCGTGATCAATGTAGCCAAGTCATCCAACTGCATGCTCACATATGTCTTTGACATTGACGCTCAAGCTTGCTTATTGAATACACACTCCGACGTGAATTGATTTTCTTTGATTTTTCCCCATTTATTCCTTTTGGAGTTTTTGATTCAACATATTTTTAACACTATATACAACATCATTTACATAAGGACATGTTCCTCTTGAGCCAGTAGACCATCCTTCTTTTGAATAATTATTGCAACCAACAACTTCTGTCATTATATCTCATGGCTACCAGATGGGGTTGGGGTACAATGTTTACAAATGTGTGACTTCCGATGTTTCCATTGGCTTGAGTCTCATGCCGACAAATATAGACGTATACCACTTCAACTGAGATGAGCAAAGTGTAAGGTGTATGCGTACAAGCTATGTCACTATCGATAAGAGTCATGCGTGTGTTCCAATATTCTACATAGGCAGTCGATAAAACACTGAACTAAGTCTCATGATCTCAAAGAATTAAGTCTAGCAGACCTGAAGTGTCTCAATTCCAGTTCCATTAATGTTTCTATGATTACGTGGGCTAAGGTCCAACCAAGCTCCAATATTCAGATTTTATTTAGACTTGTTTAATTACCAGTTTCAATCTGAATAATGCAAATGCTATGTACAATCCAACAAATATTTTTGTGATGCAATTTTCTGGTTTGGAACTTTTTATGGATTTTTGAAAAAATTTTGCAAATTTTTATACAGTTTTGGAAAAAAATTTGTAAATTTTTAAGTGGTTGTAATTTTGCATTTTTAGTAATTTTTCAAAAATAAAAAGTTTTGGCAAATAATTATGTGCATATATTTACATGGGAGTACATTTTGTTATATACAATAATGTAGGTGAAGAATCTATCCAGGTTATTTACAAGTTTTATTTATAGGATTTGTAAAGAATTTCTATAGTCCTTAAAATAATTTGCAAAGGTTTTG
Organism: Ottelia alismoides; assembly: GCA_037367405.1. Lineage (NCBI taxonomy): Eukaryota > Viridiplantae > Streptophyta > Magnoliopsida > Alismatales > Hydrocharitaceae > Ottelia > Ottelia alismoides. Next base: position 15,039 of record JAZKJV010006551.1, on the reverse strand, counting down.
ACAAATATTTCGAAAACTTTATTTTTGAAAGAATAATTTCAGAAATATTTTTTTACAAAAAATTATAAAATTTGAAAATCATTTTGCATAGAATTTTCAAACAGTATGTATAGATTTTTCAAGCTATTTTTGCAACCATTTTCCAAACTATTTGCAAGTAGATTTTCAAAACATTATATTCAACCAAAGAAAGAAATTTTTACAAACAAAATATTTTTACAAAGGTTTGAAAAAATGTTTTACAAAATATTTTTCCAACAGTTTTCAAAAGATTTTTCAAAGATATTTTCCAATCATTTTCAAACATTTGCAAAATTTTTTTAACCAATTTATTACTCATTGTATACAAAGAATTGAATGTGTATTTTAATTTTTATTAATTAGCCATATTATCGCATAAGTACGAGTTATGGCTAAAATATGTACAATATATATATATATATATATATATATATATATGTATACATATGACCACCCCTACTTAGCTTGAGCTTGTCTTCATAGATTAAAGAGAAAAGGAAGACATAACTCATACTATGTATAAGAAAGTCTATATTACCACTACTACATAAAGAATAAGAAGCCGAATGTCCCCACCGATATGTAGGATAAATTAATACTGAGTATAATAGATCATATTCAACATGCAGGGAGGGTTGAGTGTGGGAATGAATAAATCATCGGCTCAACCTATCCTCCCTATACTTAGGGTAAAATATCCCTAAGTATAGACAGAAAGTCAGAAGTTGAGGAAGCAAGAGTGGGATCAAAGAATGAACAACCCAAGGGTGCTCATACCCCATGCTTAGGATGAAGCATATCCTAAGTATAGCATAAATGGATGCGATGAGGGCAACACAAAAGAAAAAATTTGAAGAATGAAAATGAAAAGAAGAAAAGAAGAAAAGAAGAAAAAGATTAACTAATCTAAATTGATTTTGAGAGCATTGTCCAGCTCCACTGGAGCTGTTGTAGCACTGAAGTCTTCCTCCAAAATTACTTGTATAGAGTCGACAACGGCCATGAATATATCATGCTCTAGGTACAGCTTTAGCAATTGACCATTGACTACGAAGGGATGCGCGCCAAATTGATATTTCTGATATCAGTACGCTTCCGTTGTCACGCATGATCTTGACTTTTTATGGCCCTGTCCACTTGCTCTCTAATTTTTCTAGAAATATCTTCAATTTCACGTCAAATAAACACACTTTCTATCCAGAGTTGAAGGTCTTTCTTCTGATATGCTTATCATGCCAACATTTGACATTCCCTTAAACATTAGACTATTGTTGTATGTGCAATCTCTGAATTCCAGGAGTTTGTATGGATCCATCTTTCTTTGCTGACTATTTTTTTATGAGTTGAGGTTGCAGATATTCACTGCCCCCAATGATTTGTGAATCAATTCCACTGGAATGTGGCTTGTCTTTCCGTAGACAATGTGATAGGGCGACAAGCCCAAGGGAGACTTGTAGGCTCATTCTGTATGCCCAAAGAATTGAGTCCAGAAGTAGTGACAAGTTCTTTCTGCCCGACCTGACAAGTTTATGCAATATGGTCTTAATTTCTCTGTTTGATAATTCTGCCAAGCCATTTGGCTGCGGATGATAAGGAAATGTGACCTGATGAATCGATGTCATACTTCTTCGTTAATTTATTGACCTCCTTATCGATGAAGTTGTTGCCTCCATCTGAAATTAGAATCTTCAAAATGCTTAATCGTGAGATGATGTTATCTTTCAAGAACTTACAAACTGTTTCACTGTCCGCAGCTCGAGTTGGAATGGCTTTCATGCATCGACTCACATAATCATTGACAAGAAGGATGTATTCATAAAGTTGACTATCAGAAAATGAACCCATAAAATCGATGCCCCAGGCATCAAACACGTCAGATATCTGGATATTTTTTAGGGGCATGTTGTCTTTAACTCCCAGGGTTTTTCCCATTTTCCGACAATCCATATTCACATAGTTATCCACATCATCGAAGAGTGTGGTCCACCAGAAGACACAATGCAATATATAAGCTGTTGTTCTACTTCTAGAATTGTCTCCACGAACTTTGAGCTTATGACAGTTCTCGAGGACAGTTGTGTACTCCTCCTGAGGGTTACAACGATGCCAAATGCAATCTGCACCTTCACTGAATTGATGTGGGTCCTCCCATTGGTAAAAAAGAATGTCAGATGAGAAATTGTCATTCTTGATTCACGTCCAATCTTGCGGTACCACCCTAATTCGAGGTAGTTCACGATATCAGCATACTAAGGGAGATAAGCCACACCGATAATTGATTCATCAGGGAAAGTTTTTGTTATCGGTGCACTGCTCAGTGGAGTATCTTGGCATTCAACTCTGGATGAATGGTTTGCTACTACATTCTGAGCTCCAGGCTTATTTCTGATCTCCAAACCGAATTCTTAAAGGAGAAGTATCCATCTGAGTAGTATGGATTTGACATCCTTCTTATGTATCAGATGGCAAAGTGGTCAGTGAAAATAATGATTTTTGACCCTAATATATAGGATTTGAACTTCTCTAAAGCGAACACTACCACAAGCAGCTCCTTTTCTATGATGATGTAATTTTGTTGTGTTTCATCGAGCATCTTGCTGGCGTAGTGAATATCATAGGGCACTTTGTCTCTTCTTTGTCCTAGTAAAACCCCAAATACAAAATCATACGCGTCCATCATGATCTCAAAGGGGAGAGACCAATCAGGTAGCTGTAGGACTGGAGCCTGAGTGACTATCTCTTTCAGTTGATAAAAAGATTGGAGAACCGTTTGATCAACAATAAACACAATATCCTTACAAAGCAACTCAGTGAGAGGTCATGCATGCTTGCTGAAGTCCTTGATAAAGTGGCAGTAGAAGCCAACATGACCTAAGAATAACCTCACATTCTTAACATTCTGAGGTGGCTTGAGTTTAGAGATCACATCCATCTTTGCCGGATCAACCTCCATACCTCGCTTAGAGATGACATGGCCTAGCACGATTCTTTCTGTAATCATGATGTGGCTCTTCTCCCAAGACATTACAAGATTGACTATACGACATTTATGGAGTACTCTATCTAGGTGCTGAAGACAAGAATCGAAGATATCACTGTATATGGATAAATCATCCATAAAGACCTCGAGGAAACTTCCAACCATGTCGGCAAAGATGGCAAGCATGCACCTCTCGAAAGTTGCTAGAGCATTACATAGGCCAAAGTGCATTCTATGGAAAGCATAGGTGCCGAACGGACAAGTGAAGGTCATCTTCTCTTGATCTTCAAAGGCGATTGCCACTTGGTTGTACATAGAGTACCCATCTAAGAAGCAGAAGTATTCCTTCACTGCTAGTATTTCGAGAACTCGATCAATGAATGGCAGAGGGAAGTGGTCATTCTTCATTATGACATTCAAACGACAATAGTCTACACATACCTGCCAAGATGTCAGTACTCAGGTAGAGGTATCCTCTCTTTGATCATTCTTTACAACAGCGAGCCTTGATTTCTTTGGTACTACAAGCAGGGGACTAACTCATTTGGAGTCGGAGAATGGGTAAATGAAGCATGCCTCACACCATTGCATGATTTCTTTCAAACTATGTCCCACAGGTTCGGGTTCAGTATTCTTCATAATTCTCGGGATGACTTGCAATCTTCTTGTAGATAAATGTAGTGTGAAAACAGACTAGGATTTAACCATGGAGATCTGAAATGCTCCAACAAGTGCCTTGCGGTTTTTTTCTAGAACCTCGAGAAGTCAAGATTCTTGAACCGGAGTCAGACAACTGATGATGATGACCGGATACATGTTTTCTTCACCTACAAGAAATGCATACTGCAAACCTGCTGGGAGCAGTTTGAATTCTGGTATCTGTTGAGTCTGCTCCATGGCTACTTCAGAAATTATGCTAGTAGCTGGATGAACGGCTAGTTTAAATGAGGCCTTGTCCACCTCTGTCACTCCTGGCTCGGAAATGAAAGTGTCAAACTTGTCTGCAATGAACTCTTCTTGTTCGGAATAGCTTGAATCTTCCTCAAACATGCCTTTTAGTGACTTGAATTTTGATTCAGTCTCCTAGTTGGCAAGGAAGCATGGACGGAATATGCTTTCCAAGTCTTCCTATAAAGAGAGGAACTTGTTTGTGAACATATCATTCAAAGAGATTTCCTGATAGGTGATATCGACGATGTCATAGTCCTGAGTTGCTACTTCTGGCTTCCCTCCTTTAGACGCAGCTTTCTGCTCGCTGACCATATCCACAGTAACTTTACGAGAGCTAGAGCAGAAAGTGACCTTCCCAGACTTGCAGTCGACGACCACCTCGGGTGTGCGAAGGAATAATCGGCCTAGAATAACCAGGATCTGGAGTAATGGTGCAGGTGAGTCCATAAATAGGACTATAAAATCAGTTGGAAATTTCATATCCTGTATAGTTACGGTAACACCCTCCAACATACCTCTGGGCCGCTTCACAGATCGATTCCCGAACTGTAAGATCATTCGAGTTGGCTTAAGCGGTCCAAGCTCAAATTCTTGTAATAATGAGGAGGGCATGAGATTTATTGAAGACCCACTATCAAGTAGAGTCCACTCAAGTACTTGGTCAAAGATCTAGCATCTGATGTTGGGTGCTCTGTTGTCTTTCTTTTTCTGTGGTAGGTCACTGATCACATTCACTGTGGCCATAGTCAAGATGTGTTTCTCTCCTCTGCTGTGCCTGTTCTTGCGGTTTGGATGCTTATAGGTACATGCTTCCTTCAATCCTTTATTGAAAATGGTATGTAGTTCATGGCCTTCACTAGTGGTATTTTAAGAACAAGATTATTAATGATTTCAACCGCTCCAGGATTATACAATGCATTTTTTGAATATTGATTTTTTGGTATGTTTCATTGCTGCAGGAAATGAAATATCCACAAAAGAAAATTCAATGTTCTTAATTACATACTTGTTTACAGATGATTGCCCAATAGATGGGCCATCATGAAAAACAAGCAAAAATCTCCGAACATGAGCTTGTGCTTCATCATATTACTCTGGATTGGCTTGTGGTGGTAATGTCTTCTCCATTACAGGCCCTTCTCAGCTTGGGCTCTTCATTTCTTTTTGTGAATTTTCTTTTTATTGATTTTTTTGGTAATTTTCTATTGATGGTGTTGGTTGATGGTGGATGGTGCTCTCCTCCATCATATTCTTCCTTACCCAACACTATTGCTGGACCGACTGATGCAGAAGATGACTCTCCTGAAGTTGCTTTATTTTTTCCTTTGGCGGTGGCAGATGACTCCTCTTAAGAGTAACTGCATGAGACAAAACATAATATGAAATATCTGACTCTGATGGATTGGTTGAATCATCACAAATTACCCGCTCTTTACACTTGAAATTGTAAAGGTTCGCCTCAACATACACTGGGATATGTGTCTTGTTGGCAATGAGGTCGCCTAGCTTCTGGGACATCTCTACTAGGCCCAACATGTTGAACACTCTACGAATGGTAATGGTGAGGCTCGGAATTCTGGGTATCGTGGTGAGGAGGAGGGAGTTGTTGCTGATGAAATTACAGAGGAGGAGGATTCTGGTTATAAGATGCACTCGCATACTGGAGGTATGGCCGATATTGACGGTATGCACGCTGCTGGTATTGCTGATTCTGCCTCCAATTGTTCTGATACTGCAGAGGTTGCTACTGAGGCTGGTGAGATCCCTGGACAAACTTCCCACCTTTATGTTGGTGATACGGTCGAACTGCTAAAGATTGGCCCTGCTGTTGTCTGCCTGGATGGGCCAATTAGGCATCATTGTTCCAGACGTCATTCACCTCTTGAATAATTGGTGGCAGTGGTGAGAATGGATCATAAGAAGGGGGTTGGAGCTCATGCTGGTAGATGACAATCTATTGAGATGGCAGTGACTGGTCAGAAGCCTGCACGTAATATACGTGCTAGACCTGAGGCTGAGATGCACTTGCTGAGGTTGCTGGAGATGATTGTTCTTTCGACTCAGCTGAAGTGGTGGCGACCAATCTCACAAATTGCACGTCATTGATGGTGCTAACTAGCAGCTCCAACTTTTGTGAAATTTAATCTAGCTTGTCCAAGTGCTGGGTTCTTTGTTTGATCACATATAACTTCTCCAAGTCATGTGATCACTTTTCAATAATATCAACATTAGACAGTTGGCTCCCGATGATGCTGAGGTTGGAGCTCTCATCCCTGTCTTGCTCACTAGCTACCGCCATGTTGACAGGCTTGTGGTGGACTTATGGTTGACGTTGATAAGCTCGGGAAGAGGATAGAGCAGCCTCTCCTTCAACCATTTCTTAAAAAATTTACCATACAATGTTATCATCCTTATTGAAGTGTGAGCCACCACTTGCAGCATCTACTAGCCTCTAGCTTTCAGGAGTGAGACCATCAAAGAAATGCTGGACCAAGCTAGTCTGTGGGATGTCATGAAGGGGACACTTCTCCTACAAATCCCAGAATCTCTCCCAAGCATGCAGGCCTTTAGAGAAACTGTTGATCTGGGCTCACATCTGATTCAGACGACCCAAAGGATAGTACTTCTGAAGGAATGCCGACTTCAACTCCTGCCAGGTCTTCATGACCTTCCCCATATGGATAATCCAGTAGAGAGCCTTGTCTTGAAGGATGAAGGGGAATGGTGTCATTTTGACTACGCCCAATGGGATGTTGGAGTATGAGTGGTGCAACAGATGCAAGCGAACTGCTAAAGATGGATGTAAGGTTCCTCGTTAGTGTTTCCATGGAATGGAGAAAGAAGAGAGAGAAATTGAGGCTTGAGCTCAAAATGTCCATGGACTACAGGAATCTATATCCACTCCGTCATATGGCCAACACCGGGATTATAGGTTTCTTTGATAGTGGGCTTGGGCCTCCGTCCTCGCGCCTCATCATCATGTTCTTCATTTTCTCCTCCTCGTCCTCCTCTCTATTTTCTCTCTCCCTCTCTCCTTAGATCATTCAACATTTCCTGGAAAGCAACTTGGGCTAAGGAATGATCAGTTAGCTGCTGTTGGATGGCTTGAATGGAAGCGAGCTACTGAGCATTGACTATTTTCTGATCGTTTGTCCCTTCCCTTTCCCTTTCCCTTGAGGGACCATCTCTGAATCAGACTCAGAGGATGTGATCTACACGTGTTCTAGTGTAGTTTCTGCATAAAAAGATGTAGCTTGTTCATACTAAAATTCTTCTACACCTGATGGAGTAGATGATCTGGAATTAGGGTCAATTCTAGATGTCTGTGAATGGAGCATTTGATATTGACTGAGATCGATCTCCATCCACAAAGGGTGAGAGGCGGGACAAAAGTGATCTCGATCTATTGGAATTGGGGACAAAGTCGAGGAGTCTGGATATCGATTCACAAGCTCCGAATAAGGTTCTCGGGAATCACCTTGAATTATTAAAGATGGCATATTTGTAGAATCGATGTGGACATCGGAAGGGTCTCGACTAAACCATCCCCGAGTCGTCATCATGGAAGAACAAGAGGATTGGATGAGGAATAGAAGATACAATGATCAACAATAAGGTGAGATGAAATGGAGGTAAGAAGAAGAAGGATCCCAATGAGCATGATAAAAACAAATGAAAGGAAAAGGTATGCAAGGGCATGAGACTGGATCTTTGACCTACATTTAATTCAAACAAACACAAAGCAAGGACGGATTCACCCACTCAACATATGTGAAGCCACAAGAGTTCGTCTATATTTATCTTTTATTTTTATTGTTATTTTCAAGCAATTACAAAACAAGTCCTTAAGAGCGCTAACCCTATAGGAGAGTGTGTACTGCAAGGAAAGTTCCCCGTACTTGTTCCACCTCCTTTGTAACAAGTGATCTATGTGCTTAGAGGTCCTTGATCTCATTCCTGGGTGGCTACTCAACCAAAGAATAGAGAAAGGAAGTTAATAGGCGAAACGAATACTTCCCTCATGAGCGATGTACTTGGACGCAAACCGATGAAATAGACACACCCGTGAGGGCATGGCCTAAGCTCAGTAGTTCAGACCAAGTCGATGTTCCATATAAAGTGGGAACATCGTCGATGACAAGGACCTACTCGATCACGTGCGATAGAAGCACCAATACTTCACCAACCCAAGTGATAATCAACGCGACATAGGTCGGGTTTTAGGCTCCAATCCATATGGGTCGTACCTCACTCAGTCTGGAATGTACCTGAAAACAATGTAGGATTTATGAACCTCACACAATGATGGTTCGTTACAAATTTTAATTAGGTCAAAATTTTATTCATAGTCCAATTGTTTTACTTTTTAGGTTTTCAAAATTTTTGAGTATTTTTCAGAGCCAGTCGCCTAACGATATCTTTTGTATTTTCTTTGAATCCTAATATGTGCAAAAACAAAGGGAGAAGGCGGAAAAGCAATGCAAGTTGTCTCTAAGATGGAAATCTCACCTTAGTGACTAATGATGCATGCAAAGTAAGAATTACTTACACTGTTTCTTAACTCTCTCCATGTGGGATGCAAGACAGAATTGAAATATTTACACTATATGGTGATAGATATGCAAAGCGGTGACAGTTCCCTAAACATGAATTGCTATTAAACATGAAGAACCAGATGCTAATTATCTAGAGATGAAACCTAAGGGTTCGATCTTGGAGACTCCTCGGTGCCCGTCACAACGGGTCTTGCAAATACTGTGTGGAGTCTCTCATGACATGTGATCTCAAATTTAAATAATCAACAATTAAATTTGACTAAGTCCAAATGTATAGGAATATAGGCACATGCTTCTATTAGGTATTTGGACCTAATTTACCGAGTCAAGCAAATCCTAATGTCTAAGGGTTCAATCACACAAAACAAAAAAACCAAAGGTAGAAAGCTCAAAATACGTGAAACAAAACAAAATAAAAACGTAAAAACACGAAAAACCATGATGAGGCCCCCAGGTGAACAGACACCAGGGCACTGGACCTCGGTAAGTGTGGCAGTGTCAATTATTACAAATTAATTTAGAAAAATTAAATAAAACTTTCTCTCTCAAAAATGAAAATACAACTAAGGTCTGGCTATTCTTCTAATTCTTCCTCTACTCCTTTCTCCTACTCTCTCATGGTTGGCTCATAAGAGAAGGACAACCTCCGCTCTCCTCAGGTGTGTCCACCTCCTAAGAGATAGTCGTCGCCAAGCGGTCCCTCACAAAGAAGATCAACAAAGAAATATGGATCAGAGACAAACAAACAAATATCAACAATAAATTGCAGAAATAAAAGGAAAAATGAGAAGTATAATGTACAAAGTGAATGCTACCCTCCATTGCTCCCCGGCAACGACGCCATTTGTTTAGCCCAAATAATCAGGGGAACTGTCTTGTGGTCCACACAAGGCGAGACCACTAAGTTGATGGACATCTCGCACAGATCAATGGGCTAAGCAATAATTAACCTACACAAAAATAAAATCAATCAATAAACGCAAACGTGTGCGAACCAAAATTTATTATAACCCAAAAATAAATGTGTACAGTGGACAAGTAGTCTGGGTGTCGAACATAGGGAGAGAAGTCAGCATAGCAGGTATATTATTTATAAATAAACAATGAAAAAATAATACATGTGTATTTTGTACAATATTCACTAAATTAATCAATTAATATTTTTGTGGGTTTTTATTATTAATTTCAAATATATTTTTTAATTTTTTAATTTTTTAATATATATATATATTATTTTTATAATTTTATAATTTTTATTTTCCTTTTCTTTTTAATATAATATATATGTAAATATGTATGCAATATGTATAATATAGGGGATATATAATATAACATATATGATAAATATATAAAAATCGGGAAAATAAGTAAATGCTTTCCTTTTTAAATTTTTCAAAGGAATTAAACCTTTATCAGGTATTTAGGGTATTTAATAATAATATTAATTATATATAACTATATATAGATATATTATGCATATAGGGTATTATATTTATAAATAGGGATATAAATAATAAAAAATTTCAAATAAAATTCTTTTATGTTTTTAACATTTTTCTATTGTTTTTGTGTTTTTTCAAGGATTTTTGCTAATTTTTAGTATATTTAAAGTCCAAAATATACAAAATTAAAGACTTTTTATATGAGCTAGATTATTTTGAGATTTAAAAATACTAAATAAGGTAAAAAATATCAAAATTAAATTTAATATGTGATAATAGTTATATCTAATATTACAGAATATAAAACTAATGTTTTTGGTATTTTTAAAGAATTTCTATAAATTTTATAAGGAATTTGGAGCTTTTTATTTTTTTTGTGATTTTTATTTCTATTTTAGGGATTTTTGATCTTGGGATACAAAAACAAAAATAGATAATTACATTTTTTAGAAATTTTAGATATGATTTTTTATATTTTTTCGATTTTTTAAGTCATATAGGGAATAACCATGCACTTTTTTATTTTTAATAAATAGGAAAACTGCGTGAAATGTAAAACTAATTATATAACATGAAAGAGCATGCAAGCATGCAACCTATCCTATTTTCCCATAATTTTTAGAGAACAACTAGTATTTATAAAAATAAACAAACATGCAAAAAAATAATCAAGCTGGAAATGGTGTTTTTGCCAATAAAAATAAATATGAGGCTTCATTTGCAAAAAATAGCAAAACTTTTCAACGTACACTTGATTTTATATATTCAAAATAAAGTATAGAAAGTTGCAGGGGTATATAAGGAAAATATTCACCAGAGATGGCACGGGAGTTACATACAGTTTATAAAAAGCATGAGGGTTCAACTACAAATTATTCACTTACTTTTACATGTACTATGCTATTTACAATACTATTTAATAAAAAAGAGCGGAGGGGGTTGGTGCAAATGTACCACATAAGTCCCACTTGATCCAGCGGTTGCGATTGCCCCACGCGTCAGATCCAACGGTTCGCGGCATGCACCCCTTCGAATTAATTCAATGACCCAAATTAGATCCGGCCTGCTCTTTTTGATCGGACGGGTTGGAGGGGGCACAAGAACTCGTGAAGAACCAACGACCGACGACTTTTGATTTGGAGTTTCTTCATCCTCCGGTAGTGGTTCCTCATCTTGATATCCCCATAACTTGTTGGGCTTCCTTCACGTCAATGATGTCCTCCAGCGATGATGAGGAATACCGAGGAGCACGAACTGCTCCCAGCCACCTGGAGCTGTTCTAGGCATTCGTGAGGGTTCAAGTGGGTCTTCGCTCGTCCAACCCTGCACAAAACAACACTTTGGATCGAGGGTATGTCCTCGACCCAAGGGTTAGATAAAAAGGGACATGGAATAGAGTAAGATGGAGCTCCGGCAAACAACGACAAATAGATCTCGTGGGTCTCGAATCCATGCAAGATTCAAGAGGGAAAATTGTGGTTTCGTGGAGAAATGGACTAAAATCAAAATGAGAGGGTTGGTAGGTCACAACAATGATAACAAAGATGGATTTGGGGGCCAGAGCTGGAGCTCTAGAGTTTTTTTTGAAATTATGCTAAAGGTACGATTGTAGAACTAAACCTACAACTGAATTAAATGCAACATAAAAAATACTAACCTATATGCTCGACGAGATGGATAAGTTCGGAGCAGAGAAGGTCACCAAAGATGAGAGGCAACAGACCCTGGATCGACGTCTCCTCCACTTTATCCTCACTGCAGGTGTCCAGAGTGAATCCGACTGTCACTAGGAGCTCAACGGAGGGTTCCTTTGGGTTATAATGGATGAAGGAAGATCAAAAAAGGGAAAAAAGCTAGGGGTTTTATTTATAGGGGAAGTTGCCAGCCAAAGTGGTGAGGAGAAGGCGGGTGGATCGAAGGTGATTGGTGGAGATTCTCGCATGGGTGAGGATGAAGGATGAACAAGATACAATTGTGGAGTTAGTCTCAATTGATATGGTGGCGAGATGAAGGCGTGAAAAAAATGGAGAAGGAGGGCTGTCACATGACTTCTGACAGAAGTCAGAGGAGATTGTACATTTGACCTTAGGTCAACTTTTGAAGTGATCTGGTTTGTCCACGAGGACCAACCAGATAAATGCAAGGCAACAATGCCTTGTAAAATCGATAATAAATAATAAAAAATTAACTAATTTTAGTTTATAACATAAAAAAATGTTTCTAGGATTTTGCAGTATTTTATGCATATTTTTATTTATTTTTATGAGGTTATTTATTATAAGTTCATATTTACAAGTAAAATACAAGTATAAATACATGCATTTTATATTTAATTTTTTGTACTACATATTTTATTATTTTGTAAGGGTATTTTATATATATTTGATTGATTTTTAGACACAATTTTATATTTTTATTATTTTCTCAGTTTCTATGTACACTTAATTTATTATGATTATATACATTATAGGTATATACATGTTTATTTCATCTATGTGTTTAACTATATGATTTATTTTTATTATATTTTGATAGCTTTAATTTATTTTAATTATGGATATGTACTTTAAATAATATTTAACATTTTATAAAAATAAAGAATAAATATATTTATTAAAATATACATGTATGTTGCACAATATGGGCCCAAAACCTAACTTTTGCATCTTAGATCCAAATTAAAATTAAACCACCTTCATTAAATAGCTTATTAAAGTTATATGCAATTAAAGGAGATTTTGGTTTCATTTTGATACCATATGGAGAAGTATAGGTCTGTAAAGTATATATTTTGTCTTCTTATTCTCTATGTGTCACAGGCACATTGTGCATTATTTTCCTGTAAACTTAATTTTATATTTTTCTTTGCCTTTTTGTATACATTATTCATATTGAGGGTTTTTTTACTTGAGGTGTAAAAATAACTAAATAAAATAGGCCCCAAAAATAAATTATAGATGAATTAGTAATTAGGGTTTTGTGTATGGTTTTATGTGAATCTTTGTACTATTCTTCGACCCGATCTCCCTCTACTTTAGTCCTTGTCAACCAAATCATCATGATGACTGGGTCTCAGGGTTTAGGGTAACTCAACACTATGGTGTTTTGTTTATTTTTCTTTTATTCCTTTATTCTTTTATTTTGGAATTAAATACAATAAATAGACAATATTTTATATAGTATTATGTACAAATTACAGAGTGTTTATTTTGACAAACTAATGATATATATATGCATTTAGCTAAGGATTTAAGTCCAAAATGAAAGAATAAAGGTGATGGAAATGGAGATTCATCAACACCGTAGTGTGCCCTTTTGCAAGTATTTAACATACTTTTCTACGCTTATAGCAATTACAATGCAAGATCCTTTCTTCGTGCTCCCACTACTCATAATTGGTGGCCTAGCAACATCAGGAAGAGGTGATATTGTGACTTACCTCGGCTTGGTCCAAGTGGACACTTAAAAGGTTGAGAGTGCTTGCCATTTATTATTAAGATCTTTTCGGTGATTTTTTTTGGAATTTTGAGCTTATCTCTTTGAAATTTCGAGGATCATAATGATGGGTCCGGCTAGCTCCTCAGCTCTTACAAAGTTGGTGCATACTGATCTATAAATTTCCATGTTTTAATACACAATTGTACCTATGTCAAAGCAAGGTAGTACATGTATCCTTTTTCTCCATACTGGCTATGTTCTGATACTCATGTTTCATGAGATGATTCCCAACTCCTTCTCATCACCAAGTTTCATAAAATAAAGTCCTAATTCAAGTTCTCAAATCCTAGTGCCTTAGGTAAAATGGTGACTTATCACAAGAAGTATGAAAATCAAGAACGTGTAATGCAAGTCATATTGTTTTAAGCTAGAGATTCTACATGCAATGAAACATGTATATCTTCAAACCATGGAGTTTGAGTAATTAGGTCCCAAGATCCTAATGTGTAGGAATGATGAGACTTGAAATCAAGAGTTGCTCCAAATCAAGTAGCCTAATAGACAAGTCCTTATGTGAAGTGCAAATGTTAAGTATAAAAGCTTAGTTCCATGTTTTTGTATTTTCAATCATTTTTTTTCAACACAAATTTGTATCTTTTTAGAATTTTTGTTATACCCTTAATTTTTGCAAAGAATATTTCAAAACAAGTATTCTAAACATATAGACATATAGTTACTAAAAGGTTTTACAAAATATACATATTATGCAACAACTTCCCCATACCTACTATTTATTTACAATAAGTCAAAATATGATCTATGGGTAAAAAATATGCAATATATACACCCGTCCTATACTTAGCTTGTGTTATGTCCTCATGGCCATGGTGACAAAAAGACATAGCTCCTACTATGCATGAAAGAGCATGCAAGCATGCAACCTATACTATTTTCCCATAATTTTTAGAGAACAGTTAGTATTTATAAAAATAAACAAACATGCCAAAAAATAATCAAGGCTGGAAGGGGTATTTTTGCCAATAAAAATAAATATGAGGCTTCATTTGCAAAAATAGCATAACTTTTCAATGTACACTTGATTTTATATATTAGAAATAAAGTATAGAAAGTTGCAGGGGTATATAAGGAAAATATTCACCAGAAGCTGGCACGAGAGTTACATGCAGTTTATAAAAAGCATGAGGGTTCAACTACAAATATTCACTTACTTTTACACGTACTATTCTATTTACAATACTATTTTGATAAAAAAGAGCGGAGGGGGTCGGTGCAAATGAACCACTTAGGTCCCACTCGATCCAGCAGTTGAGATTGCCCCACGCGTCAGATCCAACGGTTCGCGGCACGTACCCCTTCGAATTAATTCAATGACCCAAATTAGATCCGGCCTGCCTCTTTTTGATCGGACGGGTTGAAGGGGGCGCAAGAACTCCTGAAGAACAACGACCGACGACTTTTGATTTGGAGTTTCTTCTCCTCCGGTAGTGGTTCCTCCTCTTGATTATCCCCGTAACTTGTTGGGCTTCCTTCATGTACAATGATGTCCTCCAGCGATGATGAGGAATACCGAGGAGCACGAACTGCTCCCAGCCAACTGAGCTTTTTCTAGGCATTCATGAGGGTTCAAGAC